>JAVFBX010231038.1:0-10831 GCA_034783855.1 Mopalia kennerleyi | reverse complement strand
AGTTATGTCGTTGAAACCTGACATATAACATGGCCAAAGGAAAATGAGGAAGGTAAGACGTCATTTAGGTCTAGCTTCCGTGCAAGAAAGTAGGGGAGACTGGGGCACGTTGCATAACTTTTTAGATTATTCACGCTAGGCTATGTAAGCCAATAAGTCCACCAGAAAGTCCAAAATTATTATACTACAATAGTACATAAATTAACCACATGCATTATTTAGCTACTGTAGCCTATGCGCTAGATCTAAATTTGTTTTGATAATACAAATAGTCTTTCTGAAATACACTCTGGTCAGACGTTTCATTGTAAAAAGAGAAAAGTTTGCTTGAAATGTATAGATAAATGTAGCCTACATATATAAATATTATATATAGGCCTATAGGCTAACATTGGATGGAAAGAAGAATATTGACCAGAAATAAATGCTACTCTAATGTTACGAGGATTGCTGGACAAATATATTAATCATAAGCAAAATTTCTGTGTGAAATTATATGGGGTACACATGATTGCATCTGCTCTGTAACAATATGTTGAAATGTGCCCCCTCCAAGGTGTTGCAATGTGCCCCTATGGAACATGTGCAACTAATATCAATTTTGAGAGACACCAAATAAACCTAGACCTATATAAACTTACATAAAGCGTCAAAAAAATATTTTTCCGTTCAAAAATGTAATGCATCGCTGCAATGAACTTTCACTATACGGTGGAAAGTAGGATCAAACAAAGGCTCCACTACAAATATCCTAGCACAATGAATAGGGCTACTTCCTCCGTCTTAAGGTAGGTCGGCCCCTTCGAGTTTTTTCAAATTTTTGTATAATTGTTTCACTAAATGCAGGCTAATAATGTAAATTTTCGTATTAACAAATAAAAAAAAAACAGACAAATTTTTACCTCGAAGGGGCCGACCTACCTTAAGGCGGAAGAATTAGCCCTATTCATTGTGCTACAAATATCCCCACTGTTGCAATGTATCCCTGTTGAAAGTTGCCCCGGTCTCCCCTACACATTCATTAATTTGTTTGTATTTCGACAGTTTCATTTAAAAATAAATTTTATAATACCATGCACAATCTTGTAAATCCACAGATGATTTAATAATTTGGACAGTTTTTACAACAGTAAAAATTCTGCACCTTTCACGCATGCGACAAAAACTCGTGAGAATGACTCATATCTGAAACACATACCTTATATTTTACACACAAATATTAAAGAGGGCTTTGAAAGTGGGGCAAGGTACTGTACTATATGCATGTATAGACAGGAGAGATATAATGCAATATTAGGTCTGTACTTAGTATGACTTTAGATACTGAATCAAAATCTATTGTCGCCAACAAAGAACGGGTTAGCCCGGTTTACTCGACATTGATGAAAGAATGTATGTCGCCGGTAACAGCGGGAGATGAACGAAACTGATTGGCTAGTAGTATACAGCGTATAGTACTTAACCCGGCTTACCACGTGCTCGAATCAGCTCTTCTCAGCCACTCAGACAATGACCTTGACCTGAAAGAAGGACAAAGCGTGTTCAGAACAGCCCAACTGCGCAGGTCCAACTACATTAGCGCCATTTTGAGCGTGGTTTTCATAAGGGAAGAAGGCGAGATTAGAAATATCACAGCAAGAAAAACTTCACAACCATCAACATGCCGGGTAAGTATTGGTAAACGCTAACTCCTTTAGTCCGAGGTCTCCTTTAAGCTATAGTAAACGATTGAGAGCTGGCGGTACAAAAGGCATGGCAAAGCGTTCTAATTGCTTTGCCATGCACATCACCACATGTCCTTTTTTTCAACGACGCATTTATTCCATAAATTTAAAGTGTATTTATGTTTGATAAATAATCGAACCATTGGACATCTGAGTAGTCTCTTGCAAGATTTTCTTATATACGTATTTATATGGAGTTCAGTTAGGAATGAATTTGGACAATTTTTAAACATTTTCAGTCTAACAAAAGAATAATTTTAGGGATCTCACATATTGAATGTAGGCCAGAGCAATTGTAAAAATAACGGTTAGGCCTAGTAGTTTACATCCAAGACCCACGAAATAGCTAACCAAGCAAATTTTTCAAGCAAATTCTTCCCATTGCTTAAATCTTTCAGATGGTTAAAATTTGTGGTTATGAATAGACCAGATTTAATCCATGCAATTGTAAATCTGATAAAGCTAGATCCACGCACCGTCATTATATAGCGTATGCAATACTGACGGTACAGCTTCATCAGAAAATGTTTTGTAGATTGAGATTGTTTTAAAACTACCCAGAAAGTAAACTCTTACGTATCCTTGTGAAAAACGTTGATCTAAAGCTTTCATTTTATTGCTCCTTACCTGAACTTGTCAATTTTCGCTGTATACTTATACTCTAAAACTTTATATGGGAACCAGCTATTGAAAATCTCCTGCCATCCCGATACCTAATTCCCATTTACTTTTGTTCGTTCACAACCATCTGGCATACAGTAAAGTCCCAAGGTTTAAATCTGTCAGACAAAGGATACTGGGAATTGGGTTCACACAAAATCCCATACTACAGTGAAAAAGGCTATCAAAGCTGACCTAGATAAGGCAGTTGCTTTTAGTATACTTTTGTTGTCCAAAAACTAAATTGCAGATTTTGTATCTTTTCAGCCAAGTCCAAAGTGTTGTTTGTCAGGAATCTGAACTACAGTACAAAGAAGGAAACTGTTCGAGGGAAATTTGTGGATTGCATAGATGTTCGGATTTTGGAATTTTCTGATTCGGGACGATCAAAGGGGTAATTAATTCAATGTTGATTTGAGTATATTTGATAGTAAAACTATTATATGATAATTTAATAAGTTTGGTAAGATTTGAGTGAAAATATATATTTTTAAATGCATAGATACAATTTTATCACCATCAGAGATTTTGACGAAGTGGTTCTTGTTATTGTCTTTTACAGAATGGGATTCATTGAGTTTGAAAATATGGATGATGCAGAAAGGGCCTTTGAAGAAATGCAGGGCTGTACAATTGATGACCGACAGATCACGTTAGACTATGCAGAGGAGAGAAATTCTGGAGGTAAGAAGCGATTTGATATCCAATGACCTACTGGAGGTTGTATCTCTGGAATCTCGAATGATGCTGACCAAGTGGTCAAAGTTGAATCTGTACCCCTCGTCTATTATGGAAAAGGGCCTCCATATTCAAATCATTCACCAGTCCAGGAAAATGAGCAACACTCACACATGTTTGACTTCCATTTGAATTCTGGACCCTTATCAGAAGGAGTTCCTCATTTGCATTTGCACAAGATTAAAGTAAAGCTAAATTAGGTACCAAGCCTTTTTTGACCCAGTACCAACCTTTATTAAAAAAAAAAAATTTGGGAAATAGCCTAATCTGGCCGGTTATTGATTTTATAAGTGCTTGTTATTACGTTGCAAATTGATCGCTATGAAGATGGTTTGAAAATGTTTAAGGGATGGAGAATGACATTGTTGTATTGGGATAGGAATTTATGTGAAAGAAATGCCATGTTGGGATATCTACATGGATGTTTCAACAACCTCCAGGAGCTAGATTGCAGAATATTAAGCATGGGAACAAAGAATGTTGCTACGTGGAATTGGGGAAATGTACAAAGTTTTGCTGCACCAAAAAGGGTAACCTTTTGGTAGTTAGGAAATTTGGTGTAACGTTGTTTGCTGTACCCTCTCATTTTAGGACCTGGCAAATCTAAAGTGTTATTTGTCAGAAACCTGAACTACGATACAACTACAGATACCATAAGAGACAAATTTCCTGACGCAAGTGACGTCAGAATTTTGAGCTATCCTGATGGCCGATCAAAAGGGTGAGAGCCGTAACATCTGAAAACTGAGCTACATGTCTACCTGTTGCGCTGTAATCTGGAAGGGTCAGACAATGGGAAGCCTCGTGAAAAATATGGTTTGAAGTATCGATTTCTATGAGAAGTTATTGTGAAATGAATTGTAAATGCTGCTAAGTAGACCTGGAAGATCGGTTGCTTAATTGATATTGTGACCTAAAATGAGACCTGAATTCATGAATATTTGTGAAGAATGCACAATCTTTCTCGTGACCGATTGACCGAACAAGGGTTTCTCATGCATTGAGATTGTCGCCTACCTGCTGTTTTGGGTGACTTCATGTCGATTCTGGAGATAAAAAAAATGATGACCCTAACTGATAAATCAGTTGATTATTAAAGCTGTGAAACTGCTGTGACCTTCCAACAAAATGATCGTTGTGAGAAAATCAATTGAAATGGAATGTAAATGATTGTATTTTTTTGTGAATGTGCTGTAAACTTTGTGCGGAAATGATGCTGTACTCTCCACTGGTGTGGGTGTCTTTTTAGAGCTATACGAGTCGATCAGTCAGGAGTATGTAGAAATCGCAGATGAGAGTTGGGGTTTGAGGAACAAATATTGTAAGCGCTGATGGAAACCAAGTTGGGTGTAACCGAAAGTATGATGTAAAATGCCTGTTTTCCAACTTATAAGAGTTCCATGTAATGTTGCGGGCAAAAAAGGATAGTTTGCAACACAATTTCTCAAAGTGAATATACATGTTACCAGACAGATATCCTCCAATCCCCAATTAGCTGATTTCTCCTAATGCGTAGACGAACTGACAGTCCTGCAAAATTTCGACGATCTGAATTAATAAGGAATCGAGCTTTGTCGTTGGTGTATTATATATGAAACAATTGCAATTTATCAAGATGAAAAGAAAATGAACCCAACGCTATTTTTAGAATTGGCTGAAATAAATTAATGTAATAACATCGAGCTGTATTTCAATAATTTGGTGCAAAAACCAATGTCCTGCTAAAACATTTTTGTTGATTCCATCGCATTTTGATTTTAGTGGGAACTATATTTTGACTTAATTTCTAGACAATTAAGGCAAATATATTTTGTAGAAACGACCTGCTGTTTAAATCTTTATTCATGCCAGAACCTGTTTATTTTTAGAACTGGATTCATAGAGTTCACAAACCCAGAAGATGCTCAAAAAGCGTTGGAAGATTTCCAGGGGGAGGTAATTGATGACCGAGAAATCAGCTTGGATTATGCTCAAGAAAGACGTCCAGGTACAGTCACTTCCTGAAGATCAAATCAGTTTAGCAGTTTAGACAAATTTCATAAGCAATATTCAGCTGTGTGGCTATTAGTAATTAATTTAGTGCTGTTCTTCATTTAAGTTTCTATATTTCGCTAGAATTGCAACTAAAAAATATAATTTTTTCTTTTTAGGCGGTGGTCGAGGCCGAGGAGGCGGCGGAGGAATGAGACGTGGTGGTGGTAGTTATGGCGGAGGATACGGTGGTGGAGATAGACGTGATGGAGGACGAAGAGATTATGGTGGCGGCGGAGGTGGTGGTAGGGATTATCGCAGTGGAGGAGGCGGCGGCGGTGGCCGAAGTGGTGGATATGGGGGTAGTAGTGGTGGATACAGCAGTGGAGGATATGGCGGCGGCGGTGGTAAGCATAATAATGTCCAACTGTGTGATCCGGATATCCGTTTTACCCAAACAGTCCATTGCTTTACCAAATTAGTTAGACCTGCATTCTTTTTAAGGAGACTACACCCCTAAGTATCTTCAGTCATATCTATTAGCCAATCGTGCATTACCATAAGTCATTGTGTATTTTGTTAAAAATAGTTGACGGCAGCAATTAATTTGTTATTAAGATGTTACAGTACTTAGATTTGCTTAAAATGAAATAATTATACTATTAGTAAATTTATTTCCAAATATTTGTATTTTCAGGTGGCAGAAGGCGATTTGATGATTGGGATTGAGTATTTGCGAAGAGCAGAGTTTACCATTTTCATCGTCGATTAAACATTGTTTTCACAAATTGAGACTAAAGCAAGAAAATGTTGTGGTTATGTAAAGTTCATCCTCATTATCATTTTATCCTTCAAAAGATGTGCCATGGTTTCCAATTAGCTTGTATACGGAAATGTTGCATCATTGACTGCTAAACTCGGATCAGGTTTTTGCGCAATGATGGCTGGACACTTTATAATCTATGTGATAGTTCTTGGTATATTATTTTTTAATTATTATTGAAGGTCATTGAAACGGTAGGCAACGGAAGGTATTGTCAAATTTTAATGCCTAGCCTTCAGTAATTGTGAAGTGTTGCTATCTTATTACTTACCATTTAATCAAGCCAGCAACTTTCTGAAGAATTCATAAGATACTAAAATGTTTTTATTTCCTTTTGTTAATGTATCTGTTAATGTAAAGGGCATCAAATAAATGAATAAAACCTTCTGATGTATGACCAGTGATGCGAGCATTGGTGTTTAAATAAATGTGGAGCCTCCGGCTTTTAATAAATATACACTTTGAGTTGAAATTTAATTCTTAATCGTACGACTTCATATATATAATATATATATTTAAGGCGCTTTTTGTCCACCGCTAATAGTGGGGGCGGGGCAGGACTTGTATGTACTTTGGTTAATCAAATGCTTGTGAACCGGCTAGCTTGAAAACCCATCCACCAATGGACTAGCTTCCTCCTGCTATGAGTGAGATTGCATTTCACAAAATTCTGTTGCCCAGGTGCTTTAAGAGCTAAAGGGGAACAGGAAGCTGATCTGTTTGTGGTGTCGGTATTGTGTCCTGTATTTGTCCCGTACTGTGTTTGTTGCCAGTGATGTCAAGGGTGGTTTCTTTCACCCATTGGGCTGGCACGGCGTGTTAGTGAAATACCCTGGAGTAAGACGTTGAACCCCAATCAAACACAAAATTCTGTGAAACAAAAGGGCCATTATTGCATAATTTTACATGATCGATTGTTTTATGCTGTTTATGGGTATTTCACTGGTGTATTCCAACAATAAGACACGAGCACAACCAAGATGTGAAGGGTTTCCAAAATGTTGGGAACTTACTCTTCCTCTCCTGCTAAGTAGAGGGCATTGCTGCTCTTCAAACAAACTGGCCTCCGTTTGAGGGTCATAATAACCGAAGTAAACTTTGAATGAGCTTTTAACATGACCATCGGGGTTGAATTTCATCAAATTCTGTAAAATGAAATGGCTGAAGTTGTGAATCTGCTACAACACTTGAAATATAGCCTACTTCTATTAATGCAGGGAACACACAGGCGATTGTACTAATCGCTGAAAAAATTGCCATCTGTGTTCTGGCCAGCGACGGCATAATCGCCAATGTCTGTCCGCCGACCAGTTGCTCGGATCAAACCTGTTTGATATCTGCCGATTTGTAAACACCAGCGACTGATCGCCCGTGTGTTCATGCAAGCGACTATAGTCGCGCGAATCAAGGCTGTTAAACCAATCAGAGTTAGAGTTCTTCTCATGACCCACAAAATGGCAACTTCTACGAATGAAATCTGGGCGAAATTATTTTCCAAACACTTCTGTTCTCCCATTTGAGTCTACGTCTTAATATTCTTTTGATGAATAAATATATTTCCGTTTTTATCTCGCCCTATAGAACAAATCGACTAACGTTTCCTTTTTAGCCCATCATCTGATGGTGGGCTTTTCTGATCACTCATCTGTGGTCTGTCCGTAAACAATTTCTTGTTATAGCCAATGCTCAGAAACTGGTTCGGACCAGATTCATATGCACAAACTGGTTCCCCATGAGGTCTAGTTATGCACCTGATCTTTTTTTCGTGGATGTGAATATTCAAAATGGCTGCCAAGCAGCCATCTTGAAAATGTTGACTAGTGCATGTTATCACCATTTCATACAAAAAGCTCTGCATATCAATATCTTGACATTCTATATTACTCTGGCAGGAAATCTAGTTGTGCACCTGACAATTTTTTCCCAGATTTGAGAATCCAATATGGCCGACTGGGGGCCATGTTGAAAATATTTGTTATTGCTAAATATCGAAATCTACTGCTCCGTTCAGATTTATATTTAAAATATAGCTTATGGTGGGGGTCAAGATCCATTCATGGATCTCTTGTTTAAGGTAAAAAAAATAGGCTGGGACAATCGTCACGTGTGTGCACTCGAGTCCGCCGACTACTCTCACTGCCGATCAGAAATGCCTGTTTGTCCCCCGCATAAGACCTCAGATGGGATTGCCAAATTTTGTGAAACAAAATGGCCACCATTGCATAATTTTACAATATTCACACCCGCGTTTCGAGAACTAGAGATCCGATTCACAGATTAAGTTAGCTTCCTCTTATTAAGACATTGGATAGGATTGCATTTCATCAAATTCTACAAAACAATAGGCCACCATTGTTTAGTTTTGCTGCATTTATATCTTTGTACTGTGTACATGATAATTTGAGAACCAATTGACTTCTACTCTGGCTGGCTTCCTCTCCTGTTTGAGTGGGTGGCTGGAGGGAACTTAGGCTTCCAGTAACTCTTTAGTTCTGAAATCACCAGATCTGTTTGAATTATGCTCGAGTCTCCTGTATTTGTCCGTGATGGTTTTGTTTCTTGCCCGTGGGGTCGTGGGAGGTTTCTTCACCCCTTTGGCTAGCACGCTGTCTTGTGCGGAAAATAACATTAAGCACGGGTTTAAACCCCAATCAATCCTCTCCTTTTGACTGATAGGTATGGATATCACCATAATTCCATAAAACAAATAGACCACCAGTGCATGTTTTGGCAATATTTATGTAGGTTGTGAACACAAGACCTAGAATAAATCTAGGCTTATTTCAAACTTGAAAAATAGTTTCCTCTGGTCAAGAAACTGATGGGATAACATTCTGCCTAATTCTGCAAACCAGTATTCAGATGTTCACTTCATACAGCTTTTTCTGTTAATGCCATAATTTTGTTCTACTTCAACAAGCTTCACAGAAAATATGGCCTACATTGTATATAGCACCAATATGGTGATAAACTCCATCACTTTTAAAACTGCTCTTAAACTTAATTAGGAAAAGGTGATGTGACCGTTTAGGAGCATAGATTTTTAAAATAAGCCTTTTGCAGTGAACCTACTAGACACTGCTTGTTTGTCGAAATATAATTGTGGCCTGTAGAATATTAATCCATATCTCGAGTGACCGCTTCGATATAACAATTTTTAGACCGATAATGGACTTTTTTGTACCTCACAAATGTGTCTAATTGCAATTATGGAGCTTTACACATTCCAAATTATAAATGCAATGGATTTAAAGAAAGTTGTTCATGTAAAGCGCAATCCCGAATGGATGCGTGATTTGCATGAATGTAGCCACCTGTCAAAGTTTTCGAAATATGAATTTTTTGTTTACATGAAGTATGTACCCAAATTCATGTGAATCGATTTCAAAGATACACTATTTGAGAAAAAGAATAATTGCGCAATTTACTGAAAATTCTTTAAGCAATTTCCCCATAAAACCCATTCAGAGTAAAGGATAAAGCTTGAGTGTTCAGAATGGACCTTTGATAAGTAGGATGTGTGGGGACTGGATTTAAGAAGGGTTATGTTTCAATCACACATAAATTACTTTGAAATCTTATAGGTTCAGTGTAAGTATGAGCTGTACTTTGGTTTCTGGAGCATTATCAGATGTTACGAAAATTGTAATGGTTTACCTATAAAATAAAAAAAAGTTGTGTTTGCACGTTTTGGGGATCACAGTAGGTCAGCTATTCTCACATCTGCTTTAGTAAACGCATAAACCAGCGGGTTTGCCATTTGGTTAAGGGCAGTTAGTGTTTACTTGGCACTGTAGGAATCTTTCTGACAACAAAACCCATTCCTATTATGACAGGGCATGTGTCAAGAGTGGCACAGCAGGCATCATACGGAGTCCTGAGTTAAATTAATCTTCTATTGCTTAATTCCTGAACAAAGACTAACTTATTCAGACATGCCTGCAATCAGCAGTTTCCTGTTCAGGAATCAAATAGAAAATGAAATTAACTCGGGGACTGTATGATACGGAGTATGATGCTGTGCCACTCTATATGCCCTGTTTTTACAGATCTGTCGAAAGCTGAAGTTTTTTTCTCTTCAAAATATACACTTATTCACTTCAGTTAAAATTTTGCACACCTTAAATTAAACACAAAATTTTAATTCACAATGTTAAGTCCCTATTAAATATCAGTTTTTTTATCCCGGCTACTTCAGTTTAGGGTTAAATTGGTACTTGTACCTTCCATCTATCTGTCCAGTTCAAAAACCAGATTACAGCTTATCTCACTCCCATGACTATTCTGCTCAAAGATTAGCCCTAAGAGCAGATTAAAATGATGCCCCATATAGAAGGTACTAACCATAGCCAGAGGGGTTCTCCAAACAAAACTTTATTTACCTAATATCTTTTAATACAAAAGCTTGTACAAAAATACCAATGCCAATGCGCGTTCAATAAGACACTTTGGAGCCCACTTAAATTAAGAGGTCCCTTAAATCCAATAAAAAAAATCAACATCACCTTTTTTTATGATTGTGGTCTAGTGTTGCACTCGAGGGGATTTCACCAATACTTGGACCCTTGCTATTTATTGTATTTATGAATGATTCTGTCTTGCACACCATTGATTGTGATGTTGAATTCTATGCTGACGACACAACTTTATACAAATCATCTAATTCTCTTAACGAATTGAATGGAATACTTAATTTAAATATGGATAAAGTAAACAATTGGTGTATCGCTAATAAGATGATCATCAACTCAAAGAAAACAAAGGCAATGCTGATTGGTACCTCCCATAAACTTAAAAACAGTTGTCAGCATGGTCTTCACATTACAATCAATGGGAATACACTTTCAAGTGTTCAAGAAATAAAATTGCTTGGTCTGCACATTGACTGTACTCTAACATGGCAGAACCAAGTAAT
>JAVFBX010231027.1:0-10832 GCA_034783855.1 Mopalia kennerleyi | reverse complement strand
TTTAAACACATCTAAAACAGCCATGATGAAGAAAAATAACTATTTCAAACAAGTAGGTATAAAACTTTCTACGTGAGATTTCTTTAAAAAATCACAAATGCTTGTAGGCCTACTACATGTATATACCAAGTTGTTTGGCACCTTTGTCTCTCTGACCAGAAAAATATATATTAAAAAGATATATCTTGTAACAATATGAAAGTTTTAGAATAAACCAAATTATAGGATCGGGATACTTTTAACTATCTAAACTAGCAACTCTTCCGAACAATGTCTCGAAATTATGTTTACTAAAACAATTCAGTGTCTACAACTCAAACGCTCAGGAAAACTATTCAGCTATCGAAACTATCGATATTTGCATCCGCTATTGGCAATAGTTATGGATATCCCGTGCGACTATCGATATGTTTATATCGGATCACGGACTATCGCGATATATCGATCGTTCGATGCATCGTTACACCTCTACGAATTAACCACTATACCACGGCTGATGTTATCAATCAGTCCTATACTTCAACTGGTAATCTCATGCACTTTCTCAACGTGGAAATAAAATATTGTTTAAACAAAACGTTATGTTAATTTGTTAATTTATATTTGATATATTTAATTTACAACAGATTTAATCCGGCACTTGAGGTTTACATATAATACTCAAAGCCGTCCCAGGCGTTTGTTACTTATCAATTGAATTTTTGAAGGACTGCCTACCTGTTTGTCCTGCAAATTTACTCAGGATAACGGTGCTAGTAAATTTGGAAAACACCACCTCACTGTTATCCCACACCTCGCTGACCAGCAGCTGCAATTCGGACTCCGTAAAGTTGGCAACTCGCAATCTTTACTTTTCGGATGACATTTCACTCAGTGTCGTCTGCTAGCACCGACTGTCAAAACACCATATTTATTTTCAAACATAAAAGAGTTCCGCGCGCAACTATGCAACTTTCTGATATCAGAAAACTAAACAGTTTAACGCTAGTCTTAAAGGGGAGGGGGTGGGGGTATAACAAGTGAGCGCCATAACAAAATTTTAGATCATGTTGGATAATTTCAAACAAGTTAAATTTGTTTAGTTGCCACCTGGAAGAAATGTCGCATATTACAACCCCCGAGACAGAGAATAAGTTATGGGGTAAATACTAGGAAACCATTTTCCAGTTGAAGTCTGTGTTGAAAAGCCACATGCCACTTGACGGTTACAAAGTGGCAACAGCTTTTTATGGGAGAAACGTTTTGATGTGGTTAATACAATATCTAAATAAGCTGGTCACCGTTTAGTGTTGCGACAATCCGTTTGCAATTTTTTAAACTATGTCTATCTATAGACAGATCTGATTAAAATCTATTTGGCTGAATCCCAGGGTGTTGTGGTATTTACTGCTAGATCGCCCCATACCAAACGGGGTACTCACCAGTCTATGTCCGACGATAACGTCATCAAAATAACATAAATCACAACATATACATCTATCATAGTATCGTTGACACAAAAACGGCTGTTGACATAATCTTTTAAGCTATTCCAGAGACAGTTAGACAAGAAATCAGGCGTCATGACGGTTTAGACAACTATCAACTCCCGCCGTTTTCCCTGACATGGAACAACATTTCCAATCTTTACGAAGCAACCGGTCTATCTACCAGTCCATATTGGAAGAAGTAATAAGGGTTAAAATGCATATATCAGGCTTTTGACCAGCAGACGTCCGACAACAAACAAAATGGCGACCCCCCTTACAAAGCACCATATCGGAACATCCTTCGTTATTTTCCGTACCGGTACAGTTATCTCGGAGGTGAATGGGAGCAATAATATTACACAAAAGCGTGTAATGTTAGCCCCCGGATTTTTTGTGCGCATGCGTGGAAATCAACCAACGTGCTCGGTGGATTCACATAAAAAAACCCCACTTAAAACCATCTCATTTCTCGGGTAAAATCACATTTAAACAAAACACTGTTCCTTTTTAATGTATGACTCGTTGTAAATAATGCAATTTTTTTCATCTGAAAGCAATTTGTTAATAATGTATACACAATAAACACGCGGATAAGCGGGCCATGTCAAATGACCCATATATCGTAGGGATTATTTACGGTACGGAAATGGCCGAGGGGTGTTCCGGCAAGACAAAGTACATGGACAGAAAACGATAGCCGACAAGTCGCTTTATTTCAAAAAACGCAAATAAGCTCTTTGATATGATAAGGATGTTGACTCAGTCAGCTCCTCATATAACGCTTTGATGTTAAAAAAGCAAGTTGTTGGAGATGGCTGTATCCACATCCATAGTTATAAAAGATTTAATACCTGTAGGTATAACAGTTAGTTCGTTTATCAGTTGACTGGCTCCTCTTCTGGAAAACTGTCATACAACCTATTCGAAAGGACTCGGCACAAAAAGAATATGTCAAATACACGCCCTGAACTGTTTTATAGGCGGCAGCACAGCGTCGTCTTTGTTACTAATAGAATCGATATAGAAATTTGCAGCAGTTGTTACCCTTCTTCTCGCCAATTGGAAATCGCTTGGTTTAAAATTAAAGAGAAGCTCGACTGTTGAATAAATATACTTTCTTCACGGCTTTTACCAGCAACCCCCAATATATTTTGACAAGCGGTAAATTGTGAGGACAAGTGAAGGTTGACATTTAGCCCGCTTGGCATCCCGTCTCACCATCAACAATCCAGCTACCAGGAGCGGCAGAAATCTCTTCTGGATTTAGCCCTAAGAGTTGCAATTTCTGGACAAAGAACGATTCCTTTTCCTACGTATAGATCATCAATAGCATAATATATTGATTGATTGGTGTTTGGCGTCGTGCTTAAGTGTATTTCACTTGCACAACAGCGGTGTATTCCAACAATAATCGACATTAGCATAACCATAAAATGTAAAGTGTTTTGATACTGCTGGAAAGTTAATCTCCATCTAGAGTGCTAAATAAAGACCATATTGCTTCTCTTCAGAGAAACTGCCCTTCGCCAGGAAACTACTGGCACAATTTAAGTACATGAAACTAACTATAAACACATGTATATTGTAACGTATTAAGCCTGTAGCGCGTTGTATTCATACCTGCACATACTCGAAATGAAAGGACATCTATTGACTTCAAGAAAATGCGTTCATGCTTGGAATATATAATCCTTATTATTCCAATTGTTATATCTGATTTGTCATGCGAATATACATGTATGAAGGACTATAGGTTGTCGATAAAAAATACATCATTTCAACGCCATGAAAGCATAAATTAATCGGCATTAGACGATACAAATACATGAACCACGAAAGTAAATCTTTTGATTCGAGGGCATACTTAATCTGCTAATCCAACGAATTAGCGGGCATTTCTTTATGTGTTCTTTTGATGTGGACAAACGCCGCACCTATTTTGGCTATGCAATCAAATGACGGTGCGTCAGACAATTAATGGGTGACAGTAATCAGCCTTGACACCAGTGTAACAAACAACGACAAAACAGGACAATACCAAAACAGAGACATCACAAACAGATTGGTCATGGTTTAACCCTTAGCACCCGTGCAACATAAAGCAATACAATGAAGACGGTTCGTAATCCAATGCACAGCACACTGGAGAACTGCGTGGCCGCATTAAACAGTAGGGTCTATAAATAAAGTTTTGAGCTAAACACCCTAGAAATACCATCTGCTAGCACGATTTAAAAAAAATATATTTCTCTTGAATTTTCAGAAGATAAAGCAGATAAGAAACTAGTAATGCGCAGAAAATAAACCGCTATACAACATGGCGCAGTACTTCATATTTCTCCTACTAATAGTATCGTTTTGTTCTATAGCTGTCAATGGGTTTTTGGTAGACCAAGAAAATGTAAATACTATCGTTAGAACTACGTGCGGATCAGTTAGAGGCAACAAATCGGAGGAAGTCTTCGTCTTCAAAGGCATACCGTACGCTCTTCCACCTACAGGGCAGCTTCGATGGAAACCTCCCGTACCTCTGTCACAAAGCTCTCAAACTTGCTGGACAGGAGTGTATAACGCTACTGAGTTTTCGTCGCAGTGCTTTCAGCCCATTTTTGGCAATTTCAGTGCTTCCCAAGGCAGCGAAGACTGTCTATACTTGAATGTGTGGACCCCTACGCTAGATCCGAAAGCAAATTTACCAGTTTTGCTTTGGATACATGGTGGTTTCCTGATTGTCTCCAGTGGTAGCTTTCCATTGTATAGTCCGACTGAAGCTCTGGTCCGTGAAACTAACGTAGTCTATGTCAGTATGAATTACCGTCTGAATGCTTTTGGTTTCATGGCATTGGACTTGTTGTCTGCGGAATCGGAAACGAAAACCTCTGGAAATTATGGATTCCGGGATCAGATCCTTGCGATGGAATGGGTGAAAAATAATATTAGACAATTTGGAGGAGATCCAAACAGTGTAAGTTATGTTATAAAAGTTGGAATATGTTTCGTGTCTCTGTGCGTGTGTGGGGTGGGGGGGAGGGGGACGTATTTACAACGTTTTCGTGTTTGATAGAGTCATATGCCTAGCTCAGGTCAGCAATTTACTAAAATCATCCATTTGCAAACTTTTTACAATTTCAGACGTAATATATCCTTTTGTCATGGTGTAGCATTAAATCTAACTATACATGTGTGTGCATATTAGCTGCTGCAATAATGGATTATCAATATGTTTTTACTTATGAAATAGTTAATCCCAATAGTTGTAACAACTGTCGATAATTGTAAAATTTTTTCATATTTCTTTTTCAATACAGTCAAACAGAGCATGAATTAAACTACACAAATTCTTTTGCAATTTTTTTTCTCAATTAACTGTGCTCCGCATTTTTTAATTCACTGACATACTAATTGATAGTCTATTGCATTCCATATACCATTACCTCGAGGAAGTGAGGCAGCCCCAATTGGCATTTTGGGCCACAATTGGCACTCTGATTTTACTCTTTTTTTTTATTCCATTACAGTTATTTGAAGTTAAAAACAAAGACATATTTTTAGAATGAGTAGACCAATATAAATTCGAATAAGACATCGAAATGTATCGTTAATCAGAAAATATACATGTCAACAAAAATACCCCGAAGCAGTCGCAATACCCAGCCTCTAGAACCTCATTCGCTATGCTTATTCCTCACAGCGTTTTTTATTGTATGATAACAGTTTTTCAACCCAATAGCACCATGTCTGTCCATTTTCATCCCTTTTTAATTTTCATTGATGCTAATTGTGGCCGCCTCGCTCGAGTGAGGCTTTACCAAAAGTGTCCACGACGGCCACTTGTGACACCAACTTTTTTTCCTAATTAAAAAGTCCAAATTGTTATTTTCCCATCGTGTTCACCACCTCGAACTATGTGCAAAAATAACTTATTCTGCTTCCGACGATCTGTTCATTAACGACAAAGCACAGTCTCGTGTTTAAGTTTATGTTGATCTGCACATTATATTATCTATTTGTGCGTACTTTAATGTGAATTCTTCTGAGACAAAAAAAGGTGCAAATCGTGGCCACCACATGTGGCCAAAAATGCAACTTGTGGCCGCCTCACTTCCTCGAGCTTCCCCTATCTCTTGCATTCTTTCATATTCTGAAACTTCAAAACACTAAAATTCTCTGATAAATGTTAATAGAATTCATCTGGCAACAATATTTTGATATTTTGGCAACTATGTTTGCACGATTGCAATAGTAGGCCTATAGCAATAATGTTGTGGATTATTGCAATACTACAAAAATCAGAGATATAGAAGCCACCACTGGTAGTTTGTTCTGGAATCGAACTCCCGACCTTTCCGGCGGACACCAAGTTCCCAGTAATAACTTCCGATCACTTGAACTGCAGTGTCCCAGATCATCAAAATGTTCTGATTTCAAGTGAAATCAGTTTTATTAGTAAAACGAAAGTGTTACGTCATTTCTACTATTTGTATGTGCCACAGATTACGCTGTATGGTCAGAGTTCGGGTGGAAGCAGTATTGTGGCTTTATTAGCGTCTCCTGTAGCCAAAGGTCTGTTCCAGAAAGCCTGGATGATGAGCGCCTCACCTGTGTTAAACAAGACTCTAGCTGATGCATCCAGAGACAATTTGGCTTTCCTAAACAACACAAACTGTTTGGATGTGGCCTGTCTACGTCAAATGACTCCGGAACAAGTTTTGCTGGCGATTCCGTGGTTTAAATATCCTTACTGGGCAATGAATGACCAAAACGATTTACCTGAAAAGAATTACTTTGATGGAGCTTTGGCGATTGTAGATGGTAATCAATTTTCTTTATTGTCCTCATTTGGATTGATTGATTGATTGATTGATTAGTGTTTTACGCCGTGCTCAAGGGTATTTCAGTTAAATGTAGGCGATGTATTCCAACAGTAATTGGCACTAGCACAATCATAACATGTTGAATGATTTGATAAAGTTGCTCCTGTGCTAAGCTAAGACAGAATTGCGACTCTTCAAACAAACCGTCCTTCTAGCCAGAGGGCTCTTCATTTAGAAAAACTCAGCGTAATGAGTATGCAGATATGGTATTTACGTTATCATTCTGATCCGTTGCCATTGGTTAGGTCAGACGGTAGTGTTTTGGGCTGTTAATCCTCCTTCCATGTACTGAATAACGGGTTAAGTTTCCCAGCAGACCTCTGTTACACCAGAAAGCTTTAACCTTGAATTGCCTACGAAATCACGAAATCTCTCGCATTTGGGTAAAAAAACGATCTAATGTTGGACTAAAAAAACCTTCCATTTGCAGATAAAAACAATGGCGGTCGATTGAAGGAAGAGAAAGCGATCGCAACTCTTTAGGTGTCTCATACGGCTGAGGCATTTTCTTTATTCACCCCCTTGTCAACCATGTAAATCCGCCAATGAGATGTTAAAGGTCGTCAAGTTTCGTTCACAATTCCGATAATTTTATATTGCGATAATTTTTTCTGCGAAAATCAAGCAAAGAATATATTTTAATATTTTTGGCTAATGTTTTACTAAGTCATTGGGGGCGTGAATGGGCTCAATTATATTTGTTTTTCCGCCTAACCTACATTGAATATCAATAGAGGAGAAGTAAATTCTCATTCTTATATATTCACATTCCGTATATATCAAATATTTGTACGTTACAGCCAAAAACATTCTTGACGGAGGAAAACTCTCATGAGATATCTATCACGATAGTAATGCACACCTGCATCTGTCATTGCCGAGCATAGAGATGGTATCGCAATGTTAACGAAAATCAGGCGGGTTGACCGATTGAGCAACGACCGGAAAATGACAGATTTCCTGCGCAGCCTACGTCACATGGATTATGAATGCTAGTTTAAACACACTACCGTTGACATTCTGAAATAGAATCGATTCTACCTCCTTCGTTGAGAAATTGCCTCTAAGGTGCACCCCGGCCATCTTGATCTACACTTCTTTTATTTGAAGGTCTGTGGCATACGTCGCCCCCAAATATAGGCGAATATTAATGCGCGATGGCCTGGCATAGCGTACGAGAGTTGTCTCAGTCTTACCCACTATAGATATCTCGGGAGAATAAGATTTTACCTTTGATATATATATTGATAAATACAAATCACACGAAATTGTAGAAATCTGATTAAAACTGGCCTGCCCTTTTGCTGCTAAGTGAAAATGTTGCAAAGATAATTTTTCTTAACAAGCTTTCCTTTCACATAGTTCGGTATTAAGTAAGTTATGTTGAAGTATAAACACATTAATGTGTACAAAACTTGAATTAGGTTCTTCTCTACCTCGGTGAGAGAATTAGTGAGAGGCGTGTCTCTATACAAAGCTTTGAACGAAACTTGAATTAGGTTCTACTGTACCTGGGTGAGAAATTTAGTGAGGGGTGTGTCTATACAAAGCTTTGAAGAAAACTTGCATTCGGTTCTACTCTACCTGGGTGAGAAACTTAGTGAGAGGTGTGTCTGTATACAAAGTTTTGAACGAAACTTGAATTAGGTTCTACTGTACCTGGGTGAGAAATTTAGTGAGGGGCGTGTCTCTACACAAACCTTTGAAAGAAACTTGAATTCCATAATAAAAAGCACATCGATAGTTTATGGTTTTGTCAGTTCGGCTATTAATCTTGGGACAAACTGGTTTCAAAAGGGCAATCATACACTGAGTGTGGCCTTACTAACACATTTCAGTTAATAAATCTTCTTTTACGCTATACATTATCTTTCTACAATATTTTCGTCTTCAGGTGTTGTGTTGACCAGCCCAGCGTTTGACGCCTGGGAAAAGGGCGAAGGAAGCGACATACCGGTGATAATTGGTTAGTAGGCCTACGCGGTGACATTTTTTCTCTACAATTACACTGGACAATTTTACACTATCAGTTCATAGATGTCGTAAATTGAACAGAAACCCAACTAGTCTTATTGAAGATTATTATTATGAACATTTGGATGGTGTCGCACAGATAAGCATTAATTCATATGAAGTCCATTTTACCAAGCGTTGCACACCAAACTTGACTGTAGGTAATTCAATCAACCGTTCCTTTGTTGTTCTAGAATGACTCAAAGTACTAACTCTCCGACAGAGTTCAGGTCTTTCTGCTTGCGTTACTTCAATATGTTCTCATCCACGCCCATGCTGAACTACACTATTTTATGGAATTTAACAAGAAACACCCTAGGCACTTATAAGAAATAGGATTAATAGCCTACTAGACTAGGTATTTCTGTCATGAAATTTCTAAGTCTTAGTATAATTACGGTTTATGCTTGTTATCTTATATCTTCGAAGTACAAAAAATAGGTAATCGTCAAAAGTAAACCATAGTGGCGTTTGCTTGAAAACACCATCTGTTCATGACCTGGTTTGCGATATGTGGTACGAATATCTCATAAAAAAAAGTACACAGATAAAGTAGGAAGTATACAATCTACACGCGGCCATCTTGTTTTATTTCTATGATAAAACTATACAATTTTCACAGATAATTTCAGATGTGTTTGCTCTCTTCAACATAGCCACAACCGGATATTAGGAAATACGTCATGCTCATGTGTGTAGTAAAACATTCGTACATCTATTTGATATTCAACCTCTCCTCTCCCTTAGTCAGTTAAACATGTTGATAATATAGGCAATTCAATTAAATTATAATTTTTTTTATGTAAATGTAGACCGATGTATCGAAACGCTGTGCGTCGTCATAAAATAAGTTGTAGTAATCCGGAAAATTAACAACTATTCTTTACAAAGAGAAAACACTCCCAATAACCTCAATAGCGTAACCATCAAATGATGATTTGTAAATAAGTTTGATCTATATGAAACATGTATACGGGTAAAGGGATGTTTACAAAATAATAAAACTATACTCAGTGATCAATTTTTGTACTTAATAAGTTTGATCGATATGAAACATGTATACGGGTAAAGGGATGTTTACAAAATAATAAAACTATACTCAGTGATCAATTTTTGTAACTGTGGTATAAACATTTTACTGTGCTCGTAATGGTGCTTTTTACACTTCGTCCAAACAATTAAGAACTGGCTATCTATAGAAGGTTTATGTATGATAATCTTTCAATTGTCAGGCACCACCGCCCAAGAAACCGACTTATCGCCAATTCCACCAACCGTCAACACATGGACGTGGAAGGATTACACCAATCATGTTCTGAAGAAACTTGGTACCTTCGGATCAGACATCGTAACGGAAGCTTTGGCCTTGTACCCTGTAAACTCCTCAGTAACCCCCGAGTATCAATATACGTCAATGGTTTCTGATCTTCGAGTAACTTGTCCAAATGACGTCATGGCTGCTAAAGCGGCACAGTCTTTTAAATCGAACGTCTATCGCTATGTGGTGACATCATCGCCGTCGGTAACATTCCATCCATTTGGAGGCTCATACCCGCCCAAGTACGCTTTCCACATGTGGGATTTCATAGCCTTTTCTGGATTCATAACGAACTATATCGAATCTCCAACGTCTATTGACATCGGATTTCAAGAAACCTTGCGTCGAGAGATTTTACCTTTTGTCCGGTCCGGCGAAACGAATAGCACTTTTTGGATACCATTTCCGGCAGCCACAGCCCTGTTCTCCGACTCAACGCAAATCGTTTCTGGTGGTTTTAGTGCCGAGAGGTGCAACTTTTGGACAAAAAACAGCTTCTTCTCTTACGCATGGGTAAACTGAAAATAAAGTGTCATCTAAAATGATTAAAAGTAATATGCCGATATTTTCCTTTGTCAAATGCTGTAAAATGTTGTTGTTGTTGATGGTATGAGTTGAATATGTGATGAGAATGCACCAAGCTGAGTAAAATAATTACTGCAATTTCAACGTTTTGATGAGATTTTTATGGTGCTCTTCTTTCGAATAGGTACAAACATGAAATAATTGTGGAGCAATGATAACGGTGTAATTGTCAAAATCGCATCAGATAAACATGCTGCTCATGGAATTGACATTAAACAAAGACATTAAACAAACACTGATGTTTTCACTGTCAGCAGAATGTAATCGGCCCTGTGCCACTTCTGAATAGGTAGTGATGCTGTGATCAGGCGATTAAGAAAATTGATTCAAGGTTTCGATCCGACCAGAAAAACTCAATTTATTGACATATTTATTTCCTTAAATTTATTTCTTTGCTTTTCAGCTGATATGATTTAACATATGATGTGCATGTATGTTCTTACGAATGCTGTTTGGAATTACAACGTATAATGAATTATATATAAAAATGCAAAACAATACGGGGGTTTCCAGTTATGACGTTACGACAACAGAGTGACGTCCCTTTGCGAAATAACGTTATCGGTTTACGGC
>JAVFBX010231016.1:0-10833 GCA_034783855.1 Mopalia kennerleyi | reverse complement strand
TAATTTGTCAGCAGATATAAATTCATAAACCTTATCTTTGAGCATCATCTAATGTGAAATAAACTATTAAACACATTTTAATTTGTCAGCAGATATAAATTCATAAACCTTATCTTTGAGCATCATCTAATGTGAAATAAACTATTAAACACATTGTAACTTATCTGCTGATATCAATCTAGACACTAGTGTGTCGTTTACTCTGCCATCTAACATTTATTATGAAGATATATTTTGCAAAGATTAATATAACAAAATATTACTTGTTTCATTACAACAAACATTGCAGAAGCAAATAGACAGTACAACATTCACATTTGTATTTCTTGGTATTTATATCATTTTATTTCTAATACAAGTACCAAACATATATAATGACAAAAATTGAACATGAGAATGCTCTAAGTGGTTACCTCTGACAAATCCCTCATCATTGTCAGGAGGAAGCCATTCCAGAATAGCACCTTTGTCGACTTCTCTGTATGTCAAGTTACGCGGCGGACCAACAGCATGTGTTTGTTTATCTGGAACTAATTAATGAAAGAGGCGTCAATTGTATCACATTTGTATTAGGCCACATCACAAATTCTTAACCATAAAGTTATTCAATTGACCAAATCAATCAAGCCACACATAGAGAAAGAATGAGTTGATGTTCAACTCAGCAAGCACCTATCCTCCCTTCACAGTCTCCCTCTAAATGAATGGGGAGAAGCATACAATTAAAAATTTTGTGGTTTTTACGAGGTTTCTTCTCGGTTTTCCACCGTAATTAGGCAATGAACCCATCGTCATTGAAGTGAAATACCCTTGAGAAAGATTTAAACCCCCAAACAGACAAACAAATCCTTATGTTGTACAGTATTAAAATAACAGTTTTATCTCAATAATATTAACTTACCACAGACATACTCTGAGTGTTTCACAAATCCACTTGGACAAAGAGCCACCCGATCTAAGATGGTGAAATATGCGGAATTGAAAAAGAACTCATTATATCCAGAGGTGTAGAGGGATAGACTGGTTCTTATAGAATGGCCAAGTTTCTCAGCATTTGTCTCGAGTAGTAGGAGCTGTTCTGAGTACCATTGTTGGCACTGTGCGGTGGATCCATAAGGTGGCATGTCACAAGCTGCTGGTCGCAGAAGGATCTGCATCTCGGAGATATCTTCATACACAATAAAGCCAGTGCTGTATGAAGTGTTGACCAATTCATCAGATATCAGAGCATTGAGTGTGGATAGAAGATTGGTTCTGGTGTCCATATACGCACCACTCGGTTTAGCTGGTTTTGGTAAACGGCTGATGATATAACCCATCCACAGTGTTAAATGTGGACACGGTGGTTTAGCTTCCCTAACATCTAAAAACACCTCTTTTGAACTATCTGTGCCATGTGTATTGGATGTCTTACACATGTAAAGCCCCTTTGAGCTGGCTGATACAGGTGAGAAATACAATACACTAGTTGTCAGTTTGGGGTGGTCATTAGAATTTGTGAGCCACCTGTAACTCGGTCCAGGAACCCCGGTAGCCAAACACTCCAATGTTACCAAATCACCCTCAATACAAGTGATTTTGGTTTTAGAAAAGGAGGATATCCTTGCAGGACTTTGCACTCTTATTGTTGTGTACAAACTGCTGACATTGAACAGTCTTCCCAAAACAGTACACTGATACTTCCCTTCGTCACTGAAAGAAACTCTTGAGAAATTCACAAAATTGGTTTCTTGTTTCCAGGTTGACAGACCCATCTGATGCCAGACAATGAGAGTATCAGGACTGGGGTTCATTAGACATTGGATGTGAACTCTATCCCCAGCCTGAGCTTCTACATCTTTACCCAACACAACAACATCCTGTGGTGTTCTGCAGAATTGAGACTTTAAATTACTGGACAAGGTTAACTCTGTGAATTTACTGAAAGTGATATTTTTGAACAGATTTAGGTACAGATTCTTCATATCATTCAATGCAGTCTTATCTTCTTTCGACCAATCAGCCTGTAGAACATCAGCACTGAGATTAGCCTGTGAGAAAGCCCATAACATACAATCGTGTATTTGAAAGCAAGATACGAAATCTGGATCATCTTTGATCTGTAGATTCAGGCTTTGCTCCCAGGCTTGCAGTATTGATAGGTTCATGATGTAATAAATATCATTTGTGCGGCTTATTAGACTGTTGATGAACACAGTCTTCATTTCCGTGATGTAATAATTTTCAAATGGATCGACCTTGCTGAGAGCAACTGACAACTCTTTCTTGGTAATCTGATAGATTTCTTCCAACGTAAAAACATCAAGCCCACTTTCCAGACTGGAGGTCGACCTTGCAAACTCTACAGACACATTTTTGATGGATGAAATCGCTTCTAAAGTATCCCGTGTTTTATTTATAAACAAAGTTATTCCAGCTAAAAACAAATCCTTTACAATTTCTGTTTCCTTACATTCTTGTTCCCATGACTTGATGTCTGGAGAAAAGCTGAGATAACCATTCTTCAGTCTTTCTTTAATTCTCTCAGTGGATGTCACATTTTCAACTCTGGCCTCCTCCGATCTAATAATACCAAGGACATATTCAACAAACATCCTAGATATCCTATACAGATGTGAGTAGGAGTTATCAAAGTTGATGGTAACCTGGATCAATCTCCAGCCCATATTGAGAGGATTCACGTAACATTTAATATTGAGATTTCTGGAGTACTCTGTTTCTAAATCAGCTGCAAAAGAACAATTACTAATTGGAAAAAGCATGAGGTGCCCATTGTCAGTTGAGAAGTTATGTTGATATAGACTGGGTTGAAGTTCTTTCCGGACATCAACGACAACAGTTTCATAAATTTGAACTTTCTGTTTCAGTTTTTGTAACATCAGATGTGTGAGATTTAACATCACATTACTTCTTTCAAGTTCAGTTTTAAGTATTTGGGACTTGTGGACAGACAATGTTTTCTCTAAAACTGCTTCATTGTAGTCTTTTACCACTGCTATCACTGAAGAATGATGAGAATTATTGTAGGCCAAAATTCTAGTTTGATGACAGTCGATTAATCCTTGTAAACAATCAAAATAAGGTAACTGTATTGCACATTTGTCTGCAGTCAGACAGGGAGTAGCTTGCGTTCCATTGTCATATGGATGACATAAGTCCAGAGCAAAACCTTCCCAACAAGTTGATTTACAGGTCATATCAAGACAGATTGCATTTACCCTACTTAATTCCTCTCCCAGTTTGTCAGTAGCAGTCAGAAGAGCATGCTGTGAAAACTCAAAATCTTTTAATGTTTCTTGGTACTTTTCTTCATTGGACTGTAAGTTAGAAAGTTGTACAGTTATGACATCCTGTAACTGGGCCAGTTTCTGTTGATTTTCAAGCAAATGTTCCTGAGCATCGTGAAGCCGTTCAACTGCTGATATGCGTAATGTTTCAGCATAATTTCTGAGTGACTGCTCAAACAAAGAAACAAAGGATGTATAATCTGATGAACTAAACATACCATTTATCCTAATGGATGAAGGACTATTTGTTGCTCCTATTGCTATTGAAAATTCTATTTCTACAGGAAACTGTCCCCATAACTTTCCTTCTGCTTTCACAGTTAGATGGGATTGATTCAAAATAAGTTTGGATTTTGGGAACGTTCCATAAGCAGTAACTGTAACTTCTCCTCTAACTTCAAAATGGTCTCTTTCCTGACCAAAATAAGCCTTGATTTCAGAGCTAGGTATGAACTTGATAAACTCCCAAATTTTCTCATACTGGGGCCTTGTGCTTGACGGTCTTTGGACATGTGTTACTGTGCCGATAAAACATGATGTCAGACTGAAACCTATCTTCTCAGTCACCAAGTCACAGGCACAAATCTCACCAGATGTCATGGAATGGAACTCTCCAGCAATGGTAATTGGCACCCCAAGTAAATCTATGGTCACCTGAGTTTTGAGTCCCCATGGTTGAGGTTGCTGGATACCTGTGACTACGGCATTATTTATATGTTCTGTTAACATGGCAACAGACTCTGTAAGCAGGTTAAGGCTATCAGTTATATTGGTCATTTTGTCATTGAGATATTCCTGAAAGGTCAAGTTGAGCTTTTCAGACAGATTTTCAACTCTAATTCTTACATCAGACAAAGCAAGAGAAATAGAAACAGCTTCCTGTGTATCTAACACAAGACTTGAAATGTTTTGAGTCAACCTTTTCTGTATGGAAACAGCAACATCAGCCAATTTCGACCTGATCACTTCTAATTCAACGGGCAGGTTTTTGTCTTGTGACGGGACTATCCTATCGATGTATACAGAAAGTTCTTTGGTATGGTTTTTGATTTGTCCCAATAATAGAAAGACCTCAAAGCTTTCCTTATAATTCTGTGACTCCATTTTGTTGAACTTTACATAGAAGTCAGATACAACAGACAGGAATGTCAGGTTGCCAACAATTTGATTTGTTGTTAACAACTTTCCAGCAGCCTTTGTCTTGAAGAAGAAACCAGCTGGATCAGCCTCCTTTTCACACATGTCTCTATTTCTTCCAACTGAAACAACAAAATAAACTTCTTTTTTTTCAGCTATTAAAGCCTTATTTTACGCGACAGGCAAATCAATAAGTTTCTTTGTATGATCGATGTTAAACATCCTACTCATTGGTATTTCACTTTTATGACATATTATCCACAGCAGAGGGCTTTAAATAAATAAGAACGTACTGATATTACGCCAGAGTTTTGAGTTCTGTGAAAGAATAAGACAACATGAAACCATCAAACAATGGCCTGTTTTTATTGTACGGTATTTAATGAAGAATTCGAGGTTGTTTAACTCCTGTAAGGTTTGTTTCCTTGTTTAGTGGGTGGTAAGGAGGGAACTTCCTGTTCACCTGGTGCCCTAAAAACCTCTAAGGGGAAACATGAAACTTATCTGTTTGCCTTGGATTTCAACAGTGTCCTGTGATTGTCCTGTCTTTTCTTTGTTTGTTGCCAGTGGCATCAAGGGTGACTTATTTCAACCATTGCGTTATTTGAGTGAAATAACCTTAGGTTCAACATAAAACCCTATTCAAACAAACAATCAATGTTTCCCTTTCTAACAGTCTAACTTCATGCATACTTAGCAAATTAACAACAACAAAAACAGTCAAATATATTAACTTAAATGAGCTCACTACTATGAATGAGAGGAACAGCTTTAACTGTCTTGATTGAAGAAATGAAATTGGATAATGTGCGAGTTTCGTGAACTCATCTTGAATCACCTTTGTATACTGTGACTACTCACCCCCTACAGACATTACACCCTCGCCTTGGACTCCCTCACTGGACAGTTGGATCTGTTCCAATGTGGACATGATGTTTATCGTAAGGGTCATCTTAAAGGTTTTGAAATTTATCGTAGTTACACTGTCCTTGACAAAAAGTGGTACAAAAACCTGAAAGAAAGTGTAAAGAAATTATGTTTATTCAAGAACTGATCACACTGAGTCATAGTGCAATGTTATCAGTCCACATGGAATTTCAGTTAGTGTTTTTTCACCTTCTATAAAGAGGGGAGATGACTTTTTTATTTTATTTTTATAAGTGGCGGGTGGAAGTGCAATTCACTTTTTTAAATTATATTGTACAGAGTGTTCGTTTATCGTCTCCAATCCAACAGTTTTTACACAACCATTCCTGAACACGGCCTGGACTATCATGTCTGGGTCTTGTGATATATAAAAAAAGCATTGGAACCCAACCAATCCCATGTCTCACATCATATGAGGGTTATACAACATGATAGGAGGATATATTTTGATATGTCCTCAGACTATTACATCGTAAAGCATGATTTTAAAATAAATGACTTCAGTAGAAGTATTTCCTCACAAACCTTTGCCATGTCTGACTCAGAAAATAACATCTCCAAAGAAGTGCTGAATCCAACATGATCTTCCATTCCATTGAACTCTTTCTCCATTTCCAAGTACATAGATAGAGGCACTTTTGGCAACGTTCTGTCAACACATAAAATCTGTCAACACACAGCAGCTCAGACAAATTCATACATATAAAATATATTTGTTTATTTGTTTGATTGGGGTATAACATAGTACTCAAGGGTATTTCACTTATATGTACATGACGTGCCAGCCCAATGAGTGAAGGAAACGCACCTTGATACCACTGGCAACAAACAAAGACAAGACGGAACAAATACAGGACAACAACAGGATGCAATACACACACCACAAACAGATCGGCTTCTGAGAGCACCAGAGCAACATGAAGCTCCCTCCAACCACCCCCCATATAAACTAGAGCAACTCAAAGCATTTTGCCTCCAGACAACCAAATGAAACCCTAGAAATGCTTAAAGTGTTAATGAGACTCCAGTCACTCAAGTAGGCTGCTGCCATACAACAACAGTGTGACAGGAATTCTAAGTCTCGGAGGCGGTGTACTTAAATTTAATAACTGTCAACAAAATAATCACAACCATAAAATGTATGTGTTTTGCTCCACTTGAAAAACAGTTACCCTCCAGTGCCAAATAATGATGGTCTGGACATGCTCTGTGTATGCTGCTACCTTTTACAGTATGAAAGGTTGTCAGCAATATTATCAACCAAATACTGGTTGATGAATGCCCAAGAAAATCATATGACCAATTAACAAGTTCCTATGTCATCAACAAGGGCTTAATGGAACACCGTCAGTTCGATTTGTTGCTTGGCTGATTGGTTAACAGATGTGTAAAAACATGTAATATTAAGAAAAGAAAAAAATTACAAGAAATCAAAAATCCATTTAAGTAACATAAATATAATCTAAACAGAATAGTTATATGAACTGGGGAAAAAAATCATTTAAAGAGTGTAAAAATAAATTTGTAATAACATTTTTTTTAATTAAATATCAATTGTTTTTCACTTATTTAATTAAATAAAATGTAATAACAAAATCAATCTAAATTTTACATTTATACAAATTTCATGTGAAAACCTTATGATTTAAGAAAAAAAATGTATCAGAAAGAAAAAAACATGAATAACTCGAAAATATGTAATCGCATGACTTAATTTCTGCCAAAATTACCAAAATTCGATCTCTCTCAACAATACCTTTCCTTCACTTAGCTAAGACAAACTTTTACACTTTGGCTTCCATTTGTATCAAAATAACTAATAATTAGGATTTGATTGAAAATCTGTGACATTTGAAACTAGATTAACTTGTTGATCATACAATATGTAATTGTTATATGCACTGATATACAAGATGAATAAATTGGTCCACCACACACAAACATATTCTACAGACGTTGCTTTCATTTCCACCTAAAATTCAACTTACTTGTGTTTAAAATCCACTTCACCATTCCACAGAGTAGTCTCTTGTTCTTCCATGGACAAATGACCATTAGGGGACATTGAAAAGCCTTTCAATGATATACGCCCACCGATTATCTCCCTTAACATTTTCACAGCAGAGATGGCTTGCAGTTGATCAGTGGCTGACTCTGGGAATATCAGGTGCATAGTCTTGTGCTCATTCTCTGGTGTGGTAACAATCAGACAGAATCTCTCTGATGAGTCACTTGTCAAAAGTTTCATTGTCTGGCTTAAAAACTGTAACTTAAAGCCCGGTTTGAACAAAGCCACCAGGTATAAGGTGTCATCAACAAGACGAGCAGTTCGACAAGCATGGATGGTTTTTGCTTGATAGCCTATCATCATTTGAACAGAATATGATTCTACTGAGTTCCAGTCACCTTCAATGGTATCTAGTTTGAGAGTTGATGGCATTAAATACCTAGTCGATCTAAACAGAGACTTTAATAGACTTTGATGACCCCTGAAAAGAGAAATGTCTTCGGGCAGTAGCTCAATAGCTCTACATGTTGGCTTTGTGACGATCCCTACTCTTGTTCCATATTTGGCTTTTCGGTAGGGGCTGATGGGTCCAAATTGGAACAAATCTGCCCTTGTTACGATTTCTATACCACTATCATGCAAAGGTAACTGGATCTCTCCATTACCTGTCACATGTGCAATGCCGAATGTGAAAAACACATCTGTGCGATCATGAAGCTGGTACCACGGGGAAGTGGACAAGAACTCTAGATTGTATAGCAGAGGTTTGGATCGATGTTTGTTGCTAGCTGTCTTTGTTACTTCATACTGTAAAATCAGTTTGAAACAACCCACAGGTAGCACCTTATGAAACAGCTGATGCCTCTCAAATACATTCCCACTAATAACATCAGTTCCTGAGGGTTTGTCAAATCTGTGCTGGTCAACTCCACTGATGGAATATCTCACCCTGAATATCCCTGTGGTATTGGCGGACACGTTGAAATAGCTCCTAAATTCTGGTGTTTTCACAACTATTGGATTAGTGGTGACATGCAGCGTGGGATCAAAATGAGCTTTGATGATAAGAGCAATTTTCGGTCTGACTGTAATAGGTATCATGACATAGCCATTTGGGTATCTGAGGCTGACTTGAGGAGGAGTGTCTACTGTTGGTATGGTACATAAATCACCCGTATAGCCCGTCTCTGAGCAGTCACACTTGTATAAGGGTAATTCAGATTCACAGAAACCATTATTCTGACAAGGACATCCACCTGAAATCATGAATGGAAATTAACATTAAACTATGCTATTTACTGTCAGAGGAGTTTCAAAAAAATTCCAGGTTTCCTTTCTCGATTACATCAGACCGTACTCAGGTTCTGTATGCTCTATGGACATGATTTGAAATAGATATTCTGACAAGAATAATATATTTACATTAACTTGTGTGTATACCATTTTGGGAGCCTATATAATCGGAACTAAGTTGGCTCTAGAAACCCATCTGATTGTTATAATGGCCATTGGCCACCATGAAGACTATGCAACAAAATTCAAAAAACTTATTTCTTGCATTAGACAATTTTGATCACTTTTCGTTTCTGCGAAAATTGATAAATTGTAACAAACAAGAAGCTATTTAATACCCAAACAGTGTTCTCCGTCTGAATGAGGGTAATAGCCATCAGGACATGAACAGTCCAGGTCTTCTGTCCTTGTGCAGGTAGGTAGGCAATCTGTGCTCGTCTTACCAGAACATTCTGATCAGGAGAAAACATTTGCTTTAAACAATGAACATATCTGGATGTAGTCAAAACATCAGCAAAGTGACAGGATTTCTGGATCAACTAGTGTTATTTTCTGTGTTGCTATACAGACACCCTGAAGTTAAAACACCAGCCTAGTGTTTGGAAGTTAGGCTCTGCTTGTTGTTGTCTGTGCCTCAACCCTTCAGTACACAGATACCATTAAGATGAAAGATGAGCCTAGTCCTTTTGAAGTTTGGGCCTGCTTATGAGTGTCTATGTGTTCAAACCCTATAGTATACAGATACGGAGACTACATGTATACCTATTTTAGTGGTTTTTTATTCGAAAGAGTATCAACATAGATTTTCCCAGCATAATATAGTATAGTTACAACGCCAAACAACTATTCAGAATTAATAAAATAGAGTACCATGCTTAACTATATAGTGACAGTCATTATTTTCCTAGGAATATATATACGTATAAACCTATATTACGGAGAAATTAAAATTTTGCCTGGTGCACCAAGGTGATCTCTCACTACCTTTTATATATATAACAGGTTCCTATAGTTCCTTCCAACTCAACCAATGAATTAGATTGAGTGGGGGCTGGGTAACTGTGCACTTGACTATACTGTTAGTATCAGTACTCAACAGTATTTAGTGTTATTTCAGTGCTGAGAATCAGCTAGGGGGACAGATTAAAGTTATTTTTTCGGAATTGTTATACAAACTTTCACATGATTTTCCATCTGGCATGAGTCTGAAGCCAGGCTGACAGCCACATCTCCAGGATCCCTGGGTGTTAAAACATAAACTGGAGCAGTTTGCGCTACCACTACCACACTCATCTACATCTGTGAGATATAATCGGTGAAACCATATATTCAACAAGAACTCATTCTTATAAACTGTATTTATCTACAACCACATACGGTCATTGTTATATAACAAATACAAATTTACATTGTACTCAGTATTTATACTGTCATCCTTATATGCAGTTGACGGAATAAAGCAATAATATACAGAGAAGTTGTATTGTTACACTGTGGTCTAATGCTGTACTTAAGGTTATTGCACTCATATGATCGCAATTCAGTCCTATAATTGAAGAAAATGACCCTTAATGTAACGATCATGAAACTAAAATAACAAGACAAAAACAGAGGAATCACAATCCACAAAATAAAGACACCAAAAACACATGGACTCTGTATTGCCATATACACCTTTGACATCACCAAGGAAACAGGAAACGCCATCCAATGCCATTCCAAGGAAATTGCTCAATCATGATAAAAATTAATTAAGATTATAGATATAAAAAATAAACTTGCAACTACACAAAGAGGTGGTGTAAATAAGTAACCTACCCACACAAACACCAAGTCCTGCTGCCTTGTACCCTTCAAAACACACACATTCAGGGCCATCGGGTGTGTTGTCACACTTAAAGGGACACCCTCCATTATCTGTCTTACATTGATCTTCACCTGAAATGGAGAAAATCTAATTGTAAAAAGAACATTGAAAGATAAAAGAAACAACTGGAAAATCCAATATGTTAATTCTGAGATTGAATAATACAAAAAGTAGATATGGTTACTACATCTTCATTTTTTCATTAGCTTGAAAACGGTGCTAGAATCTGCTCCGAAATGTTGCTCATCAATAAACCCAGAAGTTGTATATCCATAAATATCTTGTTATGTTACATTTTACCATTTAATTTTTTT
>JAVFBX010231005.1:0-10833 GCA_034783855.1 Mopalia kennerleyi | reverse complement strand
GGGTAGCCTATGGAATTCGGGCTGTATGTTTGCAAGAGGAATGTCCGAATTATTAAAAGGAGCAAACATATAAGCCCTATGTTCGGGCTAGGCCTCAATGAGAATAATCGAGGACAAGGCAGATCTAGCTGAATTAAGCCCACTATGATGCAGACCACTCTCGAACAACGATGATAGAAATTCAAGGAGTTGTGTTAAAGGTGGTACGCAGGGATCAAATTTCGTTCAGTTGAATATTGAATTCACCTATGAATGCAATAGTCGTCTTGTTTGTGAGTGGAGTGTCTCCACAATGTGCTGATGGTAGATTCAGTCTGTTGAGAAAAAGCGAGCTGCAAGTAAGGTCTCCCGACACCAGTACTCCCAGTAACCGAAGACGTAATAGGCTTCTTTCTCTCTACTGTCTTCCAAGTGTGTTGAAAAACATCTCTGGACCTAGGCAAAACAGGATAATCAATTTACAGTCATCATTTTAGAAAAGCAGTATTTAGTTGTCCACTAAGGTACAATCAGAGAGGCAGGAACTTTTCCTCGTCTATTTTCTGTAGGACCTATAAAGACAAAAACGGCAAAGTCTATATGTTTTCCATGAGAGACGGAAAGCGTTTCTTTTAATCGCATATGGACCAGGCTTCCAGGAAAAGATTTGTTTGTTTGATTGGGGTTTAACGTCGTACTCAAGGGTATTTCCACTTATATGACGAGGGATTGTCCACTTCACATTGCACCTTGCCGTAATGCGTTGGAAAACCGCGAGGGAACCGCGTGAAAACAACCCCGCGATTGCCGGGGCCACTATATGTGTGACTCACTCAAATACCTGAGGGTCGACAGACGGACTCGATCCGGTGAAAGGTACATCGAAGCAGGATAAGTAAGTGCACAATCTGGGATTACAATATATATAGAGGGTACATTATATTATAATCCCATCATGTTTAATCATGATGCCAACAAATCCACATTAGGATCCCTAAACAAGTCCGTTATTAGTTTGAAAAGGACTGGACTAAGATGCCATTCTAAATTCTCATGTAGAGTTCGACTTTATTTGCAGTGCTTGACACAAATGCTGCTGTTAAATGCAACCTGTTTTTATGCTGCGTTGTTATCAGCTTGTATCAGAAGTTTGCAATGAAACGAATGCTGCCTTAAGCTCCAACATACTAATATGCTCATTAATTTCAGATGTACACCAATAATCTCCCGTCACGGTGTTTGTACTTGTGCACACCCCGCCCCATCCCTTTTGGGTGCATCGGGTTGCAGAGCAAGACTAGGGTCTGGGAATAGTAAGAGGCATAAAGGACGTTCCAACATACTTATCCACCAATTTAAATCAGTGCGACACACTACAGGTAAACTCACGTTAGAATAAAAATCCGCTCTGTGATAAAGCTAACGTTTTATTATTATTATTATTAGAATAACCTGGCATATTCCACACCCTGAAAACAGGATAAAAATTCACCAACTACGTGAGCCAACTCACGGATTTAAACATTATCTTCCGTTTTAGAGATATACAGGCACTTTTTATCTTATTAGCTTCTCGTGTTAGAGATACGGTCATAAGTTCGGAATTTAAAATTAAACCAAGATATGTAATGTCTTTAGTTGAACTGAGGATTGAGAGGATAGGCAATAAAACCAGCCTAAACAGACTGAAAAGTTGTGATAACATTATTTTGGCATACATTTCTGTTAAAATATTTTAGCTCTACAATAATATGTAGGGATCCATCTTTTTATCCCTTGTAAATATATTAGAGACATATGGACCTGGTTCTGATTTACAGATAGCCTCAACTTTATCACGGTCCAATTTTTAAGGAATCGGTAAAAATGGCCGAGAAAGAATTTTCAAAAATTCAATTTTTGGACCCGATACAATTTCTATTATGTATTTATCATATGTGATTTTCCAGCAAAAAGGTAAACACTTATGTAATTTGCCTTCCTTGTAATGGGTTCCCATAGCAGATAATTTGCTTACAATCAAGCTTTGAAAAGAGTTCGAGGTATACTTACATACCACAGAATTTACTTGGGGTCCTGGCTGCCCCCGCACCGGCGTCTCTTCGAGCTCCCTTGGAAATAACGAGAATTGTCTCGGGCCCTGTAATTGTATCGGTCATCTGGCGGACGCCTGCCTGAAAAAGTCTTGCCTTTGGCGGAGTATCGCGAAGAGCTCTTAACTCCATAAGACCCAGATATATTATTGGCAACTTTGGTCGTTTCATTTAGGTCTTTACCAGTTTTACCCAAATCATTGCCAAACAACCATTCGTAATCTGACTCAGTTGTTGAAGTACATAGGAATTTGTAACGACTGTAGAGGTCCGTTTTGATACACATCTTACGTCGTTGGTTAATTTCCTGGCTGGTCGAACCGGAGAAAGCCTGGGAATCCATGGCCAGTCTTTAACCAGGGGATCCTTACATTTTATCTTAAGATCCACTAAATTTTTCACAACTTTAATGAAGCAGTGTTGACGATTACTAGCTTTGTTACAAGTTCTCTGGAGATGTCCATTGACCTCGTATTTGGTTTCAGTTGTGTCCAGATTTTGGATTGATTGGAGATAGGCGGGCAGTTAGCTGATATTTTATATTTGGCAATTATTTCTTTGGCACGTTCATCAGACAGTTTAAAAGCGGCTTTTACAATATATGTGCTAACTTGTTCGGTAATTCAGGTCCAAGTTGAACTTACATTCCTCCTCAGATTGACTAAATAGGCCAGGCTTATTATCTGGCAAATTATTCGCTGAACAACAATCTAATAATAACTCCGCTAGGTCATCAATAACAGATTTATCGTGATTGGTGATCAATGTTTTCGAGCTCAAGCTTTTTATAGGGTTGTTTTGCTGACGGACTGCATGGTAGCTTTGCCACAACGACTCCGTTACGGAGATATAACCTTATCTGATGGGCTACTTGAGGAATATTCCCAATTGTGGGTAAAATGGTTAATGTTTGTGAACATAAACATTCTATTTCACTTAACCGAGTTTTGTAGAAATCCTCCGGTTTAGCGCTTACACTATGGCCTATTTAGGATAACGCTGCCTGGGCTGGTGCAAACTGACTGCAGCGTTATAACCGCTTAGTCTTTGCTTGGCCCTAACTCGGTGGCGCACTCCGGTAAATTATTTATCCGTTTCTGAGGTGGGGACTTACTCTCATTTTTATTATCTGTTTTCAACTTCTACGTTCTCTTATTTGCCTTCGAGTAGGTTTGAAACATGGTTACATTGTCTTGCTCTGTTTAAGAGAAAAATAATGAGTCCGCCAAGTCAAACGCGTCCATGCAATTTTACATAGAGCACACCCCCCCTCAAATATACATATTTGGAACTAGAGATATTAATAACAGAAGTAAAAAACATTTGCTTTTTTTCTTCATGAAATCAAAGTCTACTTTAAGACAAAGAGGTTTACAGATTTCAACAGCAATTGTGCATTTTGTAACCATAAAGTACCTTCTAGCTTTTCAACGCAGACTGGGAACTTGGGATATACCAGCACCATAGCGATCTAACCAGGAAGTCAGATGTGATTTTCCTGCAAAAAGGTAAACACTTATGTAATTTGCCTTCCTTTATGTAGGTTGGATAAAAATCGTTTTTTGATAAAGCTGTACCGTCAGTATTGCATAAGCTATATAATGATGGTACCTGGCTCTAGATCGCTGCAGTGGATCGTGTGAGAATTGTCCAAATTCGAGGACAGATGCCAGTATAGGCTCGTTTATAATGGACTCTGTACATTTACATTTTTTTTAAAGGAATGAAACTAGTCCGTTGTATCTGGAGTTTTGGGTACACATGATTGAGAACAAGTTCCGACTTGGTAAAGGCTTAGGGAGTCAGTGTCCCGTTTGACCATTAATCTTCCAATTTTTGATTTTCAACTTCGCTTCTAACTTCCGAAACAAACTTGGAAACCGAAAAGCTCTACATCTTGCATTCTAATGTAAAAAGCTCATCGTGTTCAGCAGCTCCTTTTTCCGACAGCAGATGGACATAGGAATAGCCGAGGACGCTTTTTTGGTTTGTTTACAGACCCTTCCAGATTAACTAATTTCCTGTTTTAAGACTTAATCCGCTTTCGGGATCACCTGAACAAAGACCACTGTGCCATCGACGGACACCCCTTTTCTTCATCCACATCACATTCAATCTCGATAGGATATATTCGCATACATGTTAAGCCATTGGTCATTCATCAGGGAGAACTGGATTTCTAAAATAATTCTAGGCAGTTTAGTGTTAAACATTTCTGTCCAACGGTTCATTTTTTGCATTTCTGGGTTTCGATCAACACGGACTGCGTTTTTATTGCAAATAGCGATACGACACCCACACAATGTAATTTGTAATAATCGTTACAAATTGCGCTTCTATTTCAAGAAATGTGAAAGAATCATGAATGTTTTGTTTTTTTTGTATTTTAAATTTTGTTGAAACAAACCTTCCCTTTTATCGCTTTCAAAAGATTAGATCAATACCTATATATCAGAGAGTGTCCATAGATGGCGCTTCGGTATTCATTATTCTAGTGATGGCGAGAAGCAGATTCAAAGTCGTAAAACGGTCGAAAGGTTAAGCTGCACGAGTTTGGAAATGTGAAAAAACGCTCTCGGCTATTTCATAAGGACAATCTACAGTTGGTAAAAGAGGGATAGGAGCGGAAAGGCTTGCAAGTGATGTAGAGCTTTCTTGCTTCCAGCTTTGCCAGGTTTGTTTCGGAAGTGAGAAGCGATGTAGAGCTTTCCATCGGTTTAGCTCTGACAACCAAAAGCTGGTAGAGGAAAGGTTATAAAAAAAAAAAATTTAAAAAAGACGGACTTAAGAAATGCTTTGGGTTACACCCAAGACAAAAAAAAAATGCATCCGCAAGTTTAAGTTCGATGACCAATGTGCAGAAGAAAAAAAAATGTAGTCTATAGAGTACGGAAAGCCTCGCAGGTGATCTCTGCACCGATAACGCCGGCCGCACAGTAATCAATCGCGGACATTTTTTTTTTATTGTAAAGACATTTATACCCTTTCGAGGAGGTTGGTTCAAATGCTCTCGACCACCTTGTTTGGTGAAATTACAGGCTACCGTTCCAGATAAAAAAAAACATTCCAAGAAACCAAAAACACCCAGCGTTCTTTCGGCCAAAAACTTTATTTGCCTAGTTACATGCAGTATTGGACCTTAATATCCGCCCATTAACCTATCTGCATCCCGGTCATCGATATATACAGTATTTATATCGTCATAATTTCTGTTCACACGACCAACGTCCGTATCATCGTTAGTTCCCATCACTCGGTCAGCGTCTTTATCATCGATATACGTCCGTCTGCTCATTTCATAATTTCTGTTCACAGGATCAACGTAGGTTTCATCGTTAGTTTCCATCACTCGGTCAGCGTCTTTATCATCGATATAGGTCCGTTTACTCATTTCATCATTTCTGTTCACAAGACCAACGTTCGTATCATCGTAGTTACTTCCCATCACTCGATCAGCGTCTCTATCATCGATATAGGTACGTTTGCTCATTTCATCATTTCTGTTCACAAGACCAACGTTAGTATCATCGTAGTTACTTCCCATCACTCGATCAGCGTCTTTATCATCGATATAGGTCCGTTTGCTCATTTCATCCCCACCTTGAATCTCTTCATTTCGTCGGGCCATGTTGCGAGCATAGTTAAGCCAAGTGGTGTCCGGCTGTTCTAGGGCGAGCATGGGCACAATTTCCCGTTTCTGTTGTGAAGAATCTGAAGATCAAATTTAAAGTGTGTGGATACATTACAGCATTCAGTAGATGTGTTACTCTTGTCGACTATCAGTAATTGAGGACTTAACAATATAGAACTGATTCCAAAAAGTAAAATTTAAAAAACAAATCCAAGCTCTTATTTTGTTTTTATTAAAAAGGGTGGTCCTGGCTACAAAAAGCCCCTATATGGCTTGAAAAGTTAACTACTTAAATAGGATAGGACTAGTTTCTTCAGCTTATTAAAATCACTTAAGGGTTTTTACTATATATCTACGGCCACTGGTAACAGACATTTCGGGCGTGGCGAACCCTATTTAGGACGTCGTGCGACTTCCACCGCTTGTGTGTTCCAAGTCAAGAAGATGTGTGAACCAATGACATATATTATATATATGACGTAGGCCCCTAGTATGAAGAGATAAATATTCGATTGGACAATATTTGTGGGGCTCTTTTTCGTGATAAAAAGTAGCAGTATTCGGTTTAAGATTCAATTATAAAAACGAATATAGCTAGACTAAATTCGAGCACAACAAATGATGGCCATTTTACCTAGATGTATTATATTGGAGAATAGCATCGCTTTAAGGCCCTGTTTCTATTATTAGGTTCTTCCCTTGTGGCGTGTTCCCTTGTAGCGTTGTGACCGGACCGTGTACCCTTCGGCTGTTCCTTTGTGGCGTGTGCAATGTACGATACTATTGATGAAAACGAATTTCAGTGTAGATCGATATATCTCTTCAACAATATCGTACTCGAAATGGTGTGTTCTCTCTTGTGCAGCTGCCAAAGAATGGACAAGTTCATTGTCTGTGTTCCCGGTCACAAGGCCACATGTTCCGTATGCGAGGCCACATGTGCCCTGGTACAGATACATTACAAAACAAAAAGGTTCATGGACTGGTGGCGCGTCACAAGGGAAGAGCCTATGGATACAGGGCCTAAAACAGTATCCAGGTAAAGGAAGAGGAGAACGTTTACACAGGATGTAGCTCCCGTCAAGGTTCGGACAATATTTGAGCAAGATATTAAGAGGAAATTAATTGATCAGATTGCAGTACGGTACTTCATTATGCAAGGATTACGATCGGCATTGAACTCAACGAAGGGTTGTAGCTACTGACCACATTTGGTAAAAAGCAGGCAAAGTTTAAGCAATATATTGAGCGGAATACGACTGCTATTTGAAATATTTGGTAGAAAGGAGGCCAATGAAGGAGATTGCACGCCTATTGCTGAAATTAAAAATGCGAAATTGATACGTCTGTATAAAGCTAGTTAGAGTAATAAATATGCGTATGGTGAACAGAGCCGATAAAACCGTGTCCATGTTGTGCGATATTTCACCCAGAATAACAGGAGCTTTGGATGAAAGATTTAGGACGTTTAGCGCAATTTTACTTGTAAAGTTAATGTGTGTAATGAGCTGAACTGATAATATCCCTCTCCTCCATATTCTTATATTTGTCTAAAATTTTTATGACCATGTGGCTATTCAATTTGTTTGTTTGTTTGGGGTTTAACGTTGTACTCAAGGGTATTTCACTTATATGACGACGTGCCAGCCCAATGGGTGAAGGAAACCACCCTAGACCACTGGCAACAAACAAAGACAAGATAGGACAAATACAGCACAATAACAGGACGCAATACAGACACCACAAACAGATCGGCTTCCAGTTTCCGATTAGCCCTGAGAGCACCAGGGCAACATGAAGCTCCCTCCAACCACCCGCTCTTCATATACTGTAAATACAAGTACTGTAGAAGAGTATTGGGCAGTGAAGCCTGCATTCCATCATTGGTGAGAAGCAGATGGTTGGAGGGAGCTTGCCCTAACAAGCACTAACAGATGAAAGGAAACAGGAAGCCGATCTTTTTGTGAAGTCTTTGTATCTACTCCTGAGATTGTCCTGTCTTGTCTTTGTTGCCAATGGCGTTGAGGGTGGTTGCCTTCACCCATTGGGCTGGCATGTGTAAGAGAAATAATCTTACCTATGGCGTTACTCACCATTCACATAAAGTAAGGGTTAGGACATGTCATTATAAAATGTGTAGTATAAGGTTTGTGTGGAGTCCGTCAGTATTGTGTCCAGGCTAGAACTGGTTCTATTGCAGATAGAGGCCTAGAACAAAAGCCGAGCTCCTGCTGGGATCATATCACATAGTACCATAGAGTGGCAATGATTTATTCCTTACTTCTGATGACAAACTCTGTCAATAAGAGCCAATAGAGAGCACACCCCATGTAGTGGGAGACCATAGAATTGGTGAGTCTCTCATTGGAAACTCAAATCCATTAAAGCAATTAGCAGACATATCCTATAGGACCATCACTAAATAGCGAAAAATGAAATTTCACAGAGGTAGCCTGCCGTGTAATTCCTCAAGGCTTTTCTCATATGAAACTGTGTCAAACATTATCAGTTCACTTAGCGACCAGAACTTCAGACCTCCTAGGACACGTCCATTTGTCAATATTACTGATATAATGATGGCAAGGACACATGGCCATGGGATTTTGAAGTGCTACAGTTTCTAACAGGCAAACATTTATGAAATAGCAAATAGAAATACCATTTATTGCCATGATGTTAAAACAGCAACACACAATTGTGTACGAAATAACAAATCAGTCACTTAAACAAGTTATTAAATCAGTAAATTCTAGTGAGCATATACTGCCTTATTAAAAACTGCGTGTGGTTTGGCTTAAAAGAAGATATCATGCAATTCCAGTCAACATTTGTTTCTTTAACATCAAACAATCAAGATGAATTGCCAATGTCCAGTCGTGTCTGTGTATAGGAGTATTGTCGCCCATCAATACAGTTTGCATGACTAATGATGGTGTAATCTAGGGTATCTATATGCCCAGTCATGCACACACAAAACTATATGCCCAGTGCCCGGAGACAAAGCCTTCACAGGTCCCCTATAAAAATCTGACACGCACCTATTCATTAATTATCAGATATTATTTTAGCCAGTGCCAAGTAGATGACAAATATAACCCAGGTGATATTTCGCTGAATGAGATGTATTAAACATTGAGCCGAAACACGATACCTAGATTACCAGCCAGGCCAATTATTACAGCATACTGGGAAATGGGCACAAGTGACTCTTATAGCCTTACACGATTACAGTCTGCTAGGCCTCTCTATTCTACATGATCAGATTAGACGGAGATATTCCTACTTCAGCCCAGTTCAAGAGACAGGCACTGTGCTAATCATTCACACACTGAAACACCCACTTTCAAAGTTTCATTTTAAATTTATTAGTGTAAATAGGCTTGGCATGGATTAAACTTGGCCTGAAGATTTTTAACATCTGTACATCATCCTGGTTTCATTAAAGCCCTAATACACATCATCTGCGGGCTAACAAGCAAGGATATGGCTTCCAGGTCTTTGAGAAACTTCACTAAAATCTTAAAAAAAACACCTTTGGTTAAAATTTCTAAACATCCTTTTCTAAAAAGGAAGATTTTGCTACAGATATTTATAGCAGCATTACAGACAAATTTCCAAACCCTTAACACATCTACTCCCTGTTAGCTCCTGAACCAAAACCAAATAGACTAAAACTACAATTTTCTATTTCTAAATTTCCAGGCTGTTTGTTGGACCACCAAAAAAAATGAAGCCAAGAAAAAGTCAATAATTTACACCTGACAGAATATAACATTCAAGAGCAGCCATGTTGAGCTGACAGACCTAACAGCTGGCGTGATGGAAAATCTCTCTCTTTGAGATATCATCCCCTTGTGTTGTTATACTTCAAACCCAGTTCTGTGTTGAAAACAACAAATATTATTAGGTTAAATCTGAATGAATAAATCCCTCTCAGAAAACATGCCTGAGGCTGTAATTTAGATGGTTTCTCTGAATCAGTAACAAAATGGGGGAAAAGAAACTAAAGTGTCCTGAGTATAAATCAGGGGCATTCAAGGATTGTGCTATGAGAAGTGACATATCTCTGCTGATAATCAAACCTCTCTCAACAGTTGCCCAGCATACACCATTAATATTGCTTGGGTGGGCACTCCAAGTCACACACTGTGCACAAACCTATCTGCCAGCTGACATCTAAACCTAATATACTAGCAGCTCTCCTAGCCACCACAGCTACAATATCAGAGACAAATTAGTTATATCTGATCTGTCAACATATCACCGACAAACAGATATGAAAAGCAAAGTCAATTCCAGCAGATCTGAGCCAAGGAATCAAGTGCCAATACCTGATAAGCATAAATACTATTTTATTTGATATCACATACATCGCACCTTTGAGAATCTCACACTCCCAGGATTTTTAACATATTTTGGCCAGGACATGTTTCACATATCCAATTGAAACCTGCTGCGAGATAACATGTTGAGGAGAGCGGACAAACAAACGTGTCAGATTTACAACCTATTTCAAACAGCCTGAAGCTACATAAAGAGTATCAAAACAGGTGACAAAGTTAACAATCTGTACCTTTTTATCCAAGTGCCAATATTTAAGAAACTTTAGAAGTGACTATGATATGCTGAGTAAGATTTGCAATATATATTCTCTTCATTCGATAGGTTTACTAATTGATCTGGGGAAATTGTTTAAGACGGGTGAAAGCTGCTGGCAGGATTACAAACTTAAACAAATATTGCAATTTTGTTAAATGTCTGAAAATAAAGTAGTAGACTGTTTGTTCCTCATGCCTCTTTCCGGCAAAGTTTAGCACAGTAGAGCAAGGAGAAGAAAGTTTTGATTGACCATGTATACCAATTCACATTCAGCTGTTAATCAAATTGTATTCAAATTGTACTCAACTGTTAGTAAAATTGTACTCAACTGTTAGTAAATTGTACTCAACTGTTAGTAAAATTGTACTCAACTGTTAGTAAAATTGTCCTCAACTGTTAGTAAAATTGTACTCAACTGTTAGTAAAATTGTCCTCAACTGTTAGTAAAATTGTCCTCAACTGTTAGTAAAATTGTACTCAACTGTTAGTAAATTGTACTCAACTGTTAGTAAAATTGTACTCAACTGTTAG
>JAVFBX010230994.1:0-10834 GCA_034783855.1 Mopalia kennerleyi | reverse complement strand
TTTTTGTCTCCGTCGTCATATAAGTGAAATACCCTTGAGTACGACGTTAAACACAAATCAAACAAACAAACAAACATCTTTTAGCCGCACATCACCTCATGATTTGACCTTAAACCTCAATCACACAAACGGATCTGTTAGCCATAATACTATCAAACTGTCACATGAGTGAAATAACCAGAAGTACAACATGACACCCTTCTCACACAACCGATTCACCCAATGGGTTGACATGGAATCATGAGTGAAATATAAAACATAAGTACGGCATAAAACCCCAATTCAAACAGTGTGAGTTAACCTATTGAACTGGCAGACTTCCATATGAGTGACATAACACAACGAAGTGTTTAAAACCATAGATATACAAATCATCTTTTATGTTGGAATACATTGAGAAAAAAGTGTGGGACTTTCCTATTTCAGGAAACCAGATGTATGAATTAAAAGGTAAAGAAGTAGCTTGTGCCAAGTTTTTTATGGGTACAGAATGGGGCGCTAAAGTCCACGAACGGATGTGTACCTTTACTGTCAACGGAGTACCTGCCTGGGGCGTCAGTGAGTGGGATTATAAGTAAGTAAGAAAATAATTCAGCATGGCACTGATTTTTGAAACACATCATAAAAACAAGGGGAGTCTTTTACCGTCAATAAAGGGGTGTTGTAGGCAGTCTGCTTATTCAAAATGGTTGAGATCCAACGTCACCATGGACAAATGTGTTTTAGAAAGAGCCATGATATTGTGATATATTAAGACGAATTGTGACGAAAGAGTTCCGCCTAAACATTAAATTGTATCCATTACCATCTTTCTGAGACAGTGAGACTCCTATTAAATATCATCAGGTACATGTATATGCGTGAGTCACATGATGTGGCTCCGGCATTCGTGGGGGTGGTTTTTACGAGGTTTCCTCTCGGTTTTCCCCCGTAATAAGGCATGGAATGGTGTGAAGTGGACAATCCGTCGTCATATAAGTGATCGGGCAATCGCGGGGGTGGATTTTACGAGGTTTCTTCCTGGTTTTCCACCATTAGTAGAGCAAGGAACAGTGTGAAGTGGACAATCTGTCGTAATATAAGTGAAATACTCTGAGTATGACGTTAAACCCAAATCAAACAAACAATCATATATAAGTGAAATACCCTTGAGTATGATGTTAAACCCCAACCAAACCTATTAAATAACCTCTATATTCATAACTATTGACCAATCAGGTAAATTTTCCGTTGCCTAGCAACTCTAATTCAGCAGAAATGAATCCCATTCTTCTCATTCGCCAAAACCCAATAAAAATATTAAATTGTGAGAAGTGCTGGTGAATTTGTTATTTATCTATAAAAACTTTTTGGAGCCCTTCTGTGCTCCCCAAAACATTGTTTTATTCTCATTTTTTGTTTTGATTGCAGAAATCCTTTGGGTAGAAAAGCCACAATTGACTCTTGATGAAATAATGTTGATGCAGAGCTGAAAGCTATTATTCCCAGTGGACCTGACATTACAACAATCACAGAGTAATCAGTCAGATTCGCCCTGAGGGAACAGTTAATATATTTTTTTTATTATGAAAAATCACTGATGATTCAGTTGGCAAAGTTTGTATAGCCCTGTCTGTTTTCTACACGCTGATGATATCGAAATAAGACATAAAGATGTTTCAGAGATTGATCGCATGGTAAAAAGGTATGGTATGTTAAATTGTGTCTATTGTTTTAATTTGATTGTTTTGTTTTTTTGTCTTAGTATTTTGTTGGTTCTGCTTTGTTTTGTTTTATCAGTGTGTGTGTTTGGGAAGGGGGTGACCTATGCGTAATTTTCCTGAAGCTCATGGCCGTCGTCAGATATTATTTAAATTTGCTCAAACAAACATCCTCAGGAAAAGAACACCTTATCTGGCTCTCCACCACAGTTCTTTTATGGCTGTCAAATAAAGTGTAATAACCTCAAGTTCGTATGAATAATCAAAACAAAAGACTAACAAAACTATATAGTTTATGCACAACAATCAATGCAATTTACACGGATGTTTTTGTTGTTTTAAAGTTTTAGATAGGATATATTGCACAAAATTTCCTGCAGTATAAAATTAGCCCCATAGCTGAGGGAAGTATCTCTCAAGTTTAGTCATACCGCATTGCATCGCGCTGTACATTTGATTTAAACCGTTGCCGTCTTACCTCCATGATCTAGCGTTTAGTCTGCTTGGTCATACACCATGGCCGTGATTTGTAGTGATATTCAGTATCACTATCTGTATCACTGTAGTCCTCATTCCGGAAATTACAACTATACAAATAGTCAACTGCAGATCAATGCAATTCTTTTTTAAAGGTAATAGCAAATTTCATTATCCTTAAATCAAAATATTTTATTTTGTCCCACATTACACATTTACAGTTTTTTTTATGCATTTGCATAATGCATTTATCTGTAACTGTGGCTAAGTGTAGAGATCCGCCATGTTACTCCATGAGAAGAACATGATCACAGGCTTTATTCTTGTAGTCTACGTTGAGAAGCAAAGTGGAACTTCGCATTTCGGGTTGTCGCAAAATAATATGAATTAAATTAACCTTAACTGTAGTGTAAAAACATAATAGCCATATTCAGTGATTAGTGTGATAATTCTGTATAATGTCATTTTTGGGAGTGTAAATCAAGGGTATCGGCACATTTAGAGAGCAATCGTGCCTTATGTCATATACAGACTTACTGATGAACTAATCTTAAATATGGCGTCAAACATTTACCACATAAACAACTTAAAAATCTATAGTAAAAAATAAGCGAAATATTGAAGATTCACTTAATAGAGACCAGAAAACATTGTAACTGTGTGGCGTTAATTAATACAATAGTTATAAATTTGTGACTGTATTTAAATATTGTAAGTCAAAACCTGGTAGTCTGATTTTGTTTACATCGTAACATGTGTTGGAGGAAGCTTCGTGTTGCCCCGGTGGTCTCACAGCTAAAGGCACATCACGAAGCTGCATTGTTTTGTGATGTTTTTGTATTGTGTCCTTTGTTTGTCCCGTCTTTGCTTGTTGCCAGTCGAGTTGAGGGTAATTTCCTTCACCCAATTGTGCTGGCACGCCGTCGTTTGAGTGAAATAACTTCAGTTACAGCACAAAACCACGAGTTCAGCAAAAAACCACACGTGTTTATATTCCGTCTTATTCGTATGCTTTTTCTTTTGCCCACTCGGAGTTTTTATTTTACGACACTCAAATCGCGTCTTGTCACATTTCTGAACCAAGAGAAGCCGTGGCTGACCCGATTTGAACGTCCTGAATAAAATTTGGAGCCAGGCGAAAAAAAATTATTACAGCACTTTTGCCTTCTTGAAAAGATCGCTGCAAGATGTTATGGGTTCACATGAACAAACTGTATAGCCTAACTGAAGATTAGACCTATTTTGCAATTGTTGAAATGTTATAACAACTGTATTAATATCTAAATCTATGTTTTAATTTTATTTCCAAATCAGAAGCTTTTGGAGTGTTTGACTGACTTTATTTAATTTGAAGTTTTATATTGTCATGAAATAGTTTGTGAGTTATTTGTATACATCCAGTCAGATGATTTTTATATTTTTGTCTTCAAAATAGTTTTATATTTATCAAGAGAAAATTATTGTAGGATTTATTTTAGACAAAAAGACTGATACATTCTTTTTTTTTATTATAAAATTGTTATATGACATTATATACAGAAAATGTTGAAAATGCATGTTAAACACAGGAGTCTTAGATTCCGTGTCAACTATATGTGTGATTCTTGTAGATTTCTATTTATAAATATTTTTTAAAATATAAAAGTTTTTAAATGAATAATTTTGTATGCATAAATATTCTGCTGATGGTTTGAACAATTTTTGTAATATCTAGAGTATTTTAACTCAGTAAACATCATGACCAGTTTCTATTTTTCTACACAACATGTGTGCAATGAAAACTGATTTCTTAAACTGCTGGATTTTGATTATAATGCCAAATATTTAACTGTGTTTTGTTTTTATTTTACCTTGATTAATTAGTATAGTTAGAGTCTTTTTTGCAGGGATTGATAGAACTTGTTTTATCAAGTTGAATATCTTTATTGTATGCCGTGACACCGAAGGGGCTTTCTTTGGCCTATACACTTGACAATAGATATATTTGTGAAATACTCTATCGTAGCCCAATCAAAGAAACAACGGCTGGGCATTGTAGCAATTCTCAATATGCATCACTGTTTTTTTGTGTGAAATGAATTGTTTATTCAGTACGTTTGAGAACTGTCCAAGATAGCTATAACGGCCAGGTGATTTTGTCATATTGGATACGTCAGAATCGGACAAAATGACACAATATACTAAACCTAGGCCGTTAGCGGCTGCGGTACAGTATAGCACAACATGTACACCAAACCTGTTAGCTGCGGTACAGTATAGCACAACATCTACACCAAAGTTGTTAGCTGCTGTACAGTATAACACAACATGTACACCAAACCTGTTAGCTGCGGTACAGTATAGCGCAACATCTACACCAAAGTTGTTAGCTGCGGTACAGTATAACACAACATGTACACCAAACCTGTTAGATGCGGTACAGTATAACACAACATCTACACCAAACCTGTTAGTTGCTGTACAGTATAGCACAACATGTACACCAAACCTGTTAGATGCGGTACAGTATAACACAACATGTACACCAAACCTGTTAGCTGCGGTACAGTATAACACAACATCTACACCAAACCTGTTAGCTGCTGTACAGTATAGCACAACATGTGCACCAAACCTGTTAGATGCTGTACAGTATAGCACAGCATGTACACCAAACCTGTTAGTTGCTGTACAGTATAGCACAACATGTACACCAAAGTTGTTAGATGCTGTACAGTATAACACAAAATGTGCACCAAAGTTGTTTGGACGTTCAACCCCGATCAAACAAATATCGTACTTAATATGACTGCTCTAAGATTCCACAGTTACAAATTTAGCTGTGGGTTCTTTTAATAGCTATCATAGATTCGTGTAACCTGTACCGTTCACCCATAGGCCCAATCTAGTTAATTGTGGAGCCGTAGCTAAGTCATAATCAGGAATTGGGCGGCTGGGACGGAGCGTCGTGTTACCCGGGTGCTCTCGGAGCAAATTGACAGGAGGAAGCGAATCTCTTTGTGACGTCTTTGTATTGCGTCCTGTGATTGCCCTGTCTTTCGTTTGTTGTCAGTCGTTTTGATGGTAATTTCCGTCACTCATTAACTTGACTTGCACATCGCCATTCATAAAACGTACTGAAGTAAAATTAAGCTTTAAACCCGACTCAAACAAACAAATATACATATTCGATTATGATCCCCGAAGCCCTTCAACCGACCAATCACTCGGATCAAACATGTTTGATATTATCGGCCTATTTTTAATCGTCAGCGACTGATCGCCAGTGTGTTCATGCAAGCGACTACAGTCGCGCGAATCAATGCTGTCAAACCAATCCGAGTTCTAGTTCGACTCACGTGACACACACAATGGCAACTTCCACGAATGAGGTCTGGGCGCAATTATTTTCCAAATACTGCTGTTTTCTCATTTGAGTCTACGTATTAATCTTCTTTTGATGAGTAAATATATTTCCGTTTTAATCTCGCCATATTGGACAAATCATGCGACTTACGTTGCTTTTTTAAGGTGAAAAGGTAAAAACCAGCGAATTTCTTATGACTTTTAGTTAAAATACACAAATTTAGTTTAGGAGCTCATTAGATTCAGAACCCAAAACGGCCCTCGGCATTGTCTTAGTGGTTAGCGTGTGTGCTTACTAATCATACTTCGATGTATACCGTGCACGGGATCGCGCCCCTCTGTCAACCATCTGGTATTTGAGTGAGTCGAACGATGCGGCTCTGGCAATCGCGGGTGTGTTTTTTTTTACGAGGTTTTCTATATTTTATGGCAAGCGGCCGTGGCGTAGTTGTGAGCGAGTGCGTTTTCTAACGCCTATACTTCGATGTACCGTTCACGGGGTCGAGTCCGTCTGTCGACCCTCAGGTATATTAGTGAGTCACACGATGTGGCTCCAGCAATCGCGGGGGTGGTTTTTTCCAAGTTTTCTTCCAGTTTTCCACCATAACAGAGCAAGTGACGGTGTGAAGTGGACACTCCGTCGTCTATAAGTGAAATGCCCTTGAGTACGACGTTAAACCCCAATCAAACAGACAAACAATCTATATATTATGGTAATTCAAACAAACTCTGACAATAAATCATTACAATATGGTAAATCCTAGCTATCGGCCGCCAATTTTGGCCACTTCAAACTACAAATGTTTTCGGGACTTGTTAAAGAAAAACCTCATCGTTTAACGGGCTGGCGCATTCTTAACTTCAAGTGACCAAAAATGTCGGCCATAAGCTAGGATTTACCAGATTGGAATGATATCATCCCTCACATTAACAATTTAAACGAACACAAGAATTTGCACAAAAGGAAGACTAGTACAACAACATAGAAATATACCGATTACGTAAAATTAAATCCCTCAATATACAAATCCCGAACATGTAAGTATATGTACAAAAATCCAACAATGTAGTATGATTTTGGTATAAGACAGATATACATGTATGTTTATTAAATTAAATCTCCGTTATATACTAGTAGTTTGTTAATCTCAGCCGATGTTAATATTTTATATATCCGGCCAAGCTATCACCTTTGGTCGATATGACATCCAAGGCCGTTGTCATTTTACTGGCTGTATGAAAAATCAAATCAAAGTATGTATAGACATTTGGGCTAGAAACAGCTAATGCATGATTTTAATTGGATATATAAACGTGTGCCCTATTTTCGTCATCCGCTGCAGATGTCCCGGACTTTATCAGTGGCTGTAGTAAAGGGATCTGTAGATATAATAGCAGCTGATGCATGAAGGTACATTCGATCTGACCTTGTCGAATTGTTTTCAGTATTTAAAAACCAATTGAATTCATTTGCTTCCCAGCACGTTCTTCCATGCTTGTGCGCGTAAGGCTTTCTTGTGAGCCAAAAGGACGAGGTCGTCGTAACGCCTAAGAACGACGTATTTCTCCCCAAAAGTCAGCTGGCGACCACAGACTATATTTCTAGAGTCTTGACTGTCTGTGTATATCATCCAGCGATTTGGTAAATTTCCATCTTTTAGTCGCCTATTTTCGAACTGAATAGTCCGTATCACTGCGCCATCGCAATGTATAAGAATCTTGTCCAGGGCTGCTTTCAGTTCTTTATGACTGATATTGAGGTCATTGGTGTCGAAGCACAATGCAGTCGGTTTTAACAGACCCGGGTCTACACTGTTGATGTCAATCTTCTGTACAGGTTCTGTTGTGATACCTTCGATAACTACAGGCTCCTCGACCTTTTCTTCCATACTGCTGAAATTGTGAAATAACATGTATTTAATTCCCCTCATTGGATTACAAGACCTTTTTTTCTTTAACTTTATACAACATTATACAAAAGCTATATCGTTGCGGTAAAACAATATTTTGGATTTTGTGGTTGACTGCATGTAAACGTAAATCCCAGTCTAATTAAAATCAGATCTCAAAAACGCTCCCTGTGTTTTGTTTGTCGCTTATATTGAGGTCTAACGGAATCACCCCACCTACAACATCGATTGGTTACTTAAATTGACCAATCACAGAGCTGCTTCTCAATTCTGGTTTTAAAAAGCCGAAGATTTCCGCCGACGAACCGAAGTTTCCCGACAGCGTATTTTTACATGACCAACGGATACATGCAAACTGTTTATATATGCGGCTTACAACATTAACGCAGATGAAAATCGGACGTCTGCTTGTTTTGACTAAATTCGTTGTTAACCACGGCCCAGTGTTATCTGTGTTTTTATTGGACAACTGAAACTGTGACCTTTCGTGAACCCCAGTTAGCTTGACCTAATTGAACAGCATTAGTAGAGCGATTGCCTTAGATCTCAATATAGCGACAAGCAAAACCCAGGGAGCATTTTTGAGATCTGATTTTAATTAGATCGAGTCTCACGTTGAGGCCAAATGAATGGTGTATACAATTCTTAAGTGTTATACAATAATATGCGGTAAAAACAAAGACCGCAATTCAGTTAGTTATATAAGTTTAACCTTCTAGTCCTCCTACTTACGCAATATGAATGACCCTTATACATTCAAGAGAAACATTTATCCTTTATTATTCATAAAGTATTTCTCTTCTGATACAAAAGTGCAGAGATGCATATATTTCTAAAAAATATTCACACGTGCAGAGGGATGTCAATTAATTAAAAACAATGAATCGTATAATGTTGTATATAAACTCCCAGAAACAGTATTCTAAATAGACATTAATCTCGAGTTGTCATGCATATAGGTAGGCAGACGTACACGTGGATACAGACAAACATATAGATCAGCTATGCACGAGTGGTATGCGATTTATACTGGGCCTAATATGTCATTCTAATTTATCTTCTCAAGTTTTCTTGATATTGTTTCGAAACTGCAAGAGAGTAAAATCATCAACACGTATTGATGTTAATTTGTGCATTTTAAAATATTCTTGTTCTTCTGAATTCCCACCAATTTGCTATTCCCGTAGATTGAGCTGTGAATTAAACGTTTAGAATGACCAATGACAACTCTAAAATTTGTCACGACTACCAAAAGTTTTCTGCATGCAATGAAGAAGAAGGCTGTATAAAACTTAACCACCACTGAAGTTGTGGGAGCCTTCTCATTTTATAAAACTCAAAACCTGTGTCTTTCAGATCTACTACCTTTACATGTACGGTGTGAGTATACTCTTTCTGGGTTACGTATATATCTACTTGCTGGGTAACAGAAAGATCAGCCTCAAGAAGCTGTTGAGGAGACATCATTCAAGTGATAGTACATCCTTAGGGAGGAGACGATCCAAAAAGAGGAAAGTGTCAGTGGACGAGGTGGACAGTCATACAGGCAGTTTCTACCTCCGACTCGGAGCTCTCGGTAAGATAGTTTATAGGCTTCACCAGCCCAGTCAGATCAGCTTCCCAAGGCAAGAGTAAACATTTATAGACCAGATTTAAACCTTTTCGCCATTGCTATAATTTACTTTAAAAACATGACAAACATTTCATTGGACTGTTGTTTATGCAAACAGCCAATCAGAAAGCTGTTTAAAATTGCATTTACACATCACGAGATATTTTCGCCGGAATAAATGTATGTGGACCACTTGTCGTAGAAGTAATTGTTGCGATAATTTCTTGCAAAATAAAATTAACAGGAGCAAATGTTAACGATGCAATTGTCATGGATTCATAACAGCCAATGGACGGTTTCTTACTCTAGTGTAAGAGCAGTCCGTAAGATAATTTATAGGAAAGAAAAGCCCAGCCAAAGGTTATATATCCGTGTTCGAACATTCTATGAGCTATTTTACAGCTTTGCCTGCCAATCCGTTTTGGCACGTGGGGTTCAAGTTAAATCAATGATATTATTATAATATAATATAATATTGATATATTGTATATCTTTATTTCTTTTGAATCACGAAAATTCACTGCTATAAATTTTTTGTAAGGTTCTTTTTGTTAGTAAATTAAACAGTTGGACATTACGAATCTTGTTCTTCCATGGTATCGATTATCTTTTGATGTGAACTTAATTCCATTTCTTCTCCGCAGCATTTGGCATTGGCGGGATGATCCATTCGGGTCTTCAGTTTGGAGAATACTTTGATAACCTCTGCCAGAGCGGTATCTATGCAGTGCGACCTCTCTTTCATCTGACCTTCACATTTGTACAGCTTTATTTCGTCTTCATGAATTCCAAGGTTAGTTTGTCCGCAACAAGAACATGCGGTGTGCAGACCTGCTCTTCTATTGACGACTTGTCGCAGTAGTTTGCCCATGTCTTGACAGATTTATTGTATCTTGCTTTATTTTATAGTCTATATATTATAACTGTCAACCGAATTGCCCTCCTGACACTTCTAAACTTACGAAATCAGCTTTTTTTTAAATTTAACTGTATACCGTTGTTAGACTTGTAGTTTCTTAAAGTCAATGGCGGCGCCACGGGGGGGTTAGGGGACAATAGGGGGTATTTGCTCTTCCAGGGAATTCCCCCCCCCCCCCCCAACACACTCCAATGAAAGCAAGCGTACATACTATACATTAGTTATATATTAAAAAAATAATAGTAAGTCCCTCTTCCAGAGTTAGTTGTAAAAAGATTGTCTAAGTTCATTGAGATAAACTATATCTAACTTTACGTCTAAGAAAAAAGATGTATAGGCTTAGTTCTAAAAACCATTCAGATCAAATAAATGAAAAGTCCACAGGCCCTTGTAGAAAACTCAATTCCACCACACCCAGCCAATATTATATAATCACAGCGTCTGTGGTCAGCAAAACCATAGAAACTGTATAAATAAACTGATCAGGTGTAAAAAACCTCTCAGCTGAGCAACATCGCCACCTGGCGAGCTAAAACTCATATTCAATAACCAAACAAATGAGATGAAGACTGACATCAAAAGTCATAGTTAACAATATAAGACCTATGATAGCACACAAGAAAAACACAAATCTAAACAACCCGAGATAAGAATCAATTTAGAAACTGGAAGAAATATTATTTTTATACATGTCTGGCGAATAGGAAACCCCAGTGACTGTGTAGAACCCGAGAGCTTCTGTGGCCTAGGCAGCCCCTGGACCCTCGCCTCATTGTGCTGTGAAATTGCCCCCTCCCCTCCCTCCCCCCCCCCCCCTTGGATGGCCTTCCCAAACCTACCACGATATAGACAGATAATCGACCAAAGACAC
>JAVFBX010230983.1:0-10834 GCA_034783855.1 Mopalia kennerleyi | reverse complement strand
GGTTTGATAATAAACCGAAATATTGAGTCAATATGAATTTTTCGTCCTTCTTTGGAGTAGTCACTTTACTCTATTATCTCTCAAGAATCCCCTGTATGGCCTAAATATGTCTAGAGATTCGTTATTGGTCACCAAAAATAAAGAGAGAAAACAAATAGTTCACTTGATCGTAATGGGGTTGGGAACAAAAACCTTGTATATTTTACATGTTTTACCTGTTATTTATTATATATACAACATTCATTGAGGAAAGAGTACGTACTGATAGGTTCTGGAGGACACTCGCCGTCGATTTCAATGAGAGCATCGATTTTTCCACAAAGTGATTTAAATCGGGTTTTACTGTCCTCAAAGCCCTTATCCAACCTTAAAACAAATATGTGAGTATTTTTATATTATTATTATTAAATTCAATTTGATAACAGAGTATTGTTTATTATACTGATTCTGGATGACCGGGGCATCAATGAATGATAGCTTAGAATCAAAAGACTAACCGACTGTTCGTTCGTTCGTTCTTTCGTGCATTCGTTCGTTGGAGGTTATTTCTTTCATTTGTATTCATTTGCCCATGTATTCATTGATAGATTGATGTTGGTTGATTGTTATCTCAGATATGAATGACGGACCGATTCAGTTAGTAATTCATTTACTCGTTTATTTATTATTTCATTCATTAGTGAGTTGTATTCCAACGCTGTGGTCAAATGGTCATTTGTCGCCATTGTAAACTTCTATAAATGACTTCACGTAGCTCTTCCTTGAATGATATAAACTGGAATTTAACTGGTATTCGAGTCATTGTATAGTCCTATGCCAGACGCATTATATTCCAATAGCTTCTTCGACAAGACACGTGTACAAAAGGCAGGAAATCTTATAGTTATTATCACATGCCTATACACACATAAACAGGCGAATACGTGATATTCTTTTATAGACAGCCATGATCGCAATGTAGATTGGCTGTATTCCCAATGCCTTAATTGGTATATGCAATCCGGTTTGACGGAACCATGAAACTTACTTGGGACAAATGTCACATTTCTTAGCTGATGGTCTTTTTGTTTTTCTTGTACCAGCAATCTGCAAACTGAAAATTCCACAGGGACTGATATTAATGTTATTTGATGCCGATGACATCCTCAGATAAACCCAACTTTTTTAATATTTAACATTATAACATCATATGTAATAGTTATTAAACATTCACATTTTATTAATCACATGTGCACATGTATATGGCGGAGTGGTCTAGAGTGTACGCTCTAGTGAGTGTTTCCCTCTGGGCCGTTGATAATGAATAGTGCTCCCCCATAGTTTCATATATTACTCATTGAGCTGCATTCAAGGTACCAGTTATATAAATAGAGATTTATTTTCTTGGTTGGGGGCCATCGGCGTTAAAAAATGATACCTGGAAGAGATTTAATGTCCATTCTACACTCCATTATCAGTTCTATTTGTGACACCCTGGAGGTTAAAGGTTAGGTTAGAATAATTGTACCATACAATGTACATTCGCATCAACATGTGTCAGCCCACACAAGTATAGTCTATAGCAGTAAGTATTTTTCTAGTTTATTTTCTCAGAGATGACTGTAAACAATTTTGGATTGAACTAGAAAGTTTCATTTCTAAAACGAGGTCGAATTAATATGTGTCTTAACAATGCTGGAGGGATTTTTGAAGTCCCTATCCAGATAGAAGTAAAAAATGTGACTGACTATTCAAACTATATTACTTACATCAAACAATTCATGACCAGGGCTATTGCCACGATTGCTGAATATGTTTTAAACTCCATGGCTGTCTGGAAAATAAAATGTCGTATTATGTTATTAGTTTGAGGATACAAAGTGATAAATTTAACCGCAATGCAATAGCTTCTTTAGTTTGCTCGATCATAGAGATTGACGGTATTGAGTCATCTGCTAGTGTCACGTATACAAAGGAAAAACAACAAATAACATAAATGGTCAAAATGACAAAATAACAAATGAGTTTGAGTTATTTCCCTTTGTAGTACTCGCCGGTGTAAACATTGAAATATAGTTTGCGCTATAACAGAGAAGTTTGCTTCATTCATCAGTTAAGAGTTACAGTGAATTATTACACATAATGAAGGGGTTATATGGACCTCAGCATCAGTCCATTTAAACTTTTCGTCAATTACTGTCACGTGGCCCACATCCCCCTATATTATTTGTTAGTAAAGTTCTTTTAAGTACTGCCTAAGGTCTGATGGATCTTAGGGTTGAATTTGAAAATAGTTTGATTTCTCAGAGCATTTCCACGCGGAATATAGATCGGAATCTTATCTAAGTATAAACTTGTGAAAAGCTTGGATTCGTATGAGTATAAATACAAAAATTTGGTGAATATCAATTAATAACTTTGAAAGTTTTTGCACATTGAATTGATCTCGACAGAAAAAACACACAGCGCATTTTTATGGGAGGGTTTTATTGTGATTTCTAAAACAACAAAAATATGAGAATATTTAGTAGAGTAGCCTTTAAACTAATAAACCGTGTGTAGAAGAATTGTCCCACCATAGCAAGTCATCCACAAATAGAACATGCACCTTCGGAAAAATCTTTCGTTTTTGAAAAATCTTTGCTGAAGTTTGACAAAAGATGTTCATGCCAAAATCGACGTCGGTTGAAGACTACTCGATCTATGTTGAGCCGTTTACAAAAGTTTCTACAAGTATGAAGATTCTTTAACAAAAAAAAGATGGAATGTCTAAAATAGGCGCTTCGATTGGCTGGCAATACAATCTACGTTTCGATTGGCTGCCAATACAATCTACGTTTTATCGAGCAGCATATGGTTGAGTCTTCCAATAGATGTACGGAATAGGGAGTGAGTTTGGGTATAATCTGGGATACAGTACAACACTCTATCCAAGGTATAATATACGTTACTATTTGAATTACTGAAGCTTCAAATCAACATATACCAAACAAATCACACTGATGAATCAAGTTTGTTTTGATAATTACATTTAATCCCCCCACCCCATGAGTTTGTTGACTGAAAAACTTACCTAACGGTCGAAATTAAACTGTTTGTCATATATTGACTGAAGTGTAGTTTCAATGATAACTTAAGGATACTCTAACAGAAAAAATGTCTAAAACTTACAGAAAAAAACTATTTTGCATAAAAAGTAAATTTTTGCTACCTCTTTTTCAAATTGCTACTTCTTTTACACCATTTATGTCAAATGTTCAATTTGACATCAACGTGTAATACATTATATGAACCCAGCTTTCTTGCAATATTGTGTCAAATGTCACGAATCCCCCAAATGAGCCAAAATAGGGAAATTTTAACTTCTTATAACTTTACCTAAAAAACGAAAAAGATATCAAAAATTTGAATTACCGTGTTTTTAGTTTTATATGTTGAGATAAAATGTGCAAAAAATCAGTTCTGTAGGTATAATAACAGCCGAGGAGTAGGCACTTTCCCAAGTACGGTACACTGACACATGAAAGCTGAGAAAACAGGCAAAATGTAGGCAAAACACTGCTGTTGTAAATGATGTATTCAAGTTTTATAATCAAAGTTAACGGTCTTCTATTTCAAATTTTTTAATGGGGTTTGCTCTAGGATAAAGATCACTATTTCAACTTTTTGAATTTGCAATAATAACAAAATCGCAAATAGAGAATCCTTAACACTCATTTCCCCCCTAACCTCGTTTCTCTCTTCTCTCCCTTGTTTTCAGATTTCTCCAAGATGATTTTCTTTATTTTGCTGGCTGCTTTGGTCTGCACTGTTGTAAGTATATTTGAGTCCGTCTGTTCATTCCACATTGACGTTTCACGTGTAGATGTGTGGATTTGATTAGTTTTTTAAAACGGATTCCGTCGTGTTACCAGTGACATGACTGAGAATAGGCATATAGGGCTTATGATGTGTGACACTAATGAAGTGTCTAAGTAAGTATACATCCGTATTCAATAACTGGTAGACCGAATACATTGGTGGACATACTATACCATAATGGAAGTTCTTGTGGAGTTAGTTTGATGTTTAAAGGGGTACCCTAGAGGCCGAAATGTTCTCCACGGCACAATATAAATTAATGGTTACGTAACGTCATCTAACAGACATTCAACAAGACCTTAAAGGACTACAGACTTGACAAACAAGTCGTTTGCTATTTTCCTTATTTAGGATAACACTTGTAATAAGTTTGAATTAATTTCAGTTAAGAAAATTATGCAGATCGATACCAGTCGTGGAATCGAACTGACGGCCGAACAGAGTTGATTTTAAATTTAAACTAATTATTTCACAATAATAAAGTATAAATTAACTTTAAATGAATAAAAGGGATACATCTCCATTTTTAACCTGTGGTGTCAAGCAAGCCATTCTGGCCGAGTGAGGACATTTAGTCAGAATGGCAGCTTTAAAATATGCATAAAGCTGTAATGGATGGACTATGTGTACATTAATCCTTTCTCTATATTTATTCACGTTGGTACAACATTAATTTGTTTGTCTGAACAGACGAACCAGCGTAATTGATATTTGTCACAAATGCCATATTGACTGTAGTTACACTCTCATAAGACGGATGTTGGTTTACCCATAACAACTCAAAATTAAGATCTGTTTAGAAACTTGTCTAGGAGAGCTTATCTAACACATGCACGTTTCGTCTGTTTAGATTGGTTGAAATCCCTGTAACGTTTCGTCTGTTTAGAGTAGTTGAAATCTCTGTCTCAGAAATAATGTAAAACACCTTACTGCATGGTACTGCTTTGCTAAGTTGTTAGTGTTGAATTTGTTTCTTCTTTCAGAAAAGCGCAGGACTCTCGCAATCAACACATGTAAATCTAACACAAAGCGGTAAGATTTCCTTTTTATTCAAACGAAACGGTAACATTCCATACCCTAATTCTTTCCTTTACGTCTGCATTTCTCAATAGGTCCATTATATGATGACGCCATCAACATGGCCAGTCATAAATGCGACCATATGCCGAATACCATGTGGTACATAGCTTGGAATACTTGGGAAGACCCATTCTCCTGGGTTATTACCATTGAATGTATACAACTACGTCATACCCAGGGCGGCCAAGAGAATTCTTGGGCCACTGGGAAAAGAGAAACTTGCCCCCCGCCCCCTCCCCATAAAAGGCCATATAACGGTCATTAGAGGGTCTCTTCCTGTAACCCTGGGGTCCTCATGGGCCCGGCGACGAAGGACCGCTTTACAAAGAATGACGATTGTAGCCTAAAATGTCACCTGTGAAAATAGTTGAAGTAATTTATTTTCGCGTGAACTAAGCTTGTCTAATGTTGTGACAATGGACTACAATTATCACATAACCTTAAATGCCGCAAGGGCAACATTTGAGCCGTTGTAATATTAGAGGCGTCGCTATTGCAATAAATGTGAATTGATCTTTTGTTCTGTGCGAGTTATGTCCCTTTTGGGTACTTTTTCTTTTTTTAAACTTAAGCTTTAACTTCTCTACTAATTAAGTTTATTTGGGACATTGATTATTTTATATTTAAAAAAAAAGTTGTATGTCTAAGTAGAATGATTGTGATGTATAATGCATTATTGTGCTTGTTTGATATAGGCACGCACATTGAGCGGCTTTGCCATCGTCTACTTTGATGAACTTTTGTGAAAATCTTCAATAAGCCTTAGTCTTATTAATTATACTGATCAAAACATTGCGACAAAATATCAGTTTGTAGGCCTGCATACTGCCCTTTCACTGGTACCGGTACCATTACCCATCATTATAGCTATATGATACTTTGTATTATCAAACCGAATCTCTTAGCTCTTATCTTTTAATATTATTATTAACAGTATTTGTTGAAATTATTATTCAGCGCTAGTCGCTTGTTTGGAAACTTCGGGTGGATATGAATTGAAGTTTTACCTGGACGAAGGCACGGATACTGTGGACTTGGTTTACCTGGTCAACAATACAGACAACGCGGACACTTCTATTGGAATCTACGACAGCCGGGGCGGTATCGCTGGTTATGGTACTGCTGCAGATCCCTATGTCATCACTGTTTCCGTCATTGGCAATCTCTCTAGCCTTCCCCTCCAGTTCAACGCATCAACTTGGGCTAGTAGTATGGCTTACTTTGTGGTAAGTTTACAGCAATAGCAACGACGTAAAAGATAAAAAAACTACCACCGGTAAATAAAAATATACTTCATTAGAATGTTTGTTGGATTTTGTCTGAAATGTAAGTCACTATAGCTTAGGCACATCGCTCACAAACTAGGTTCACCTGGGATAGCTGTGCGCGTGTATGGTGGACGAGAGCTGCCAAGTAGATTTTGTCCATAATTTTTGTATACTATCGGAAATCAATGTAAAGCAAACTGATAATGATAAAAGCGAAATCAAAATCTAATTAAAAAAGTCAAATAAAAGTGAAAACAACATAAAACAAAATTAAAACAAAACCAGAATAATAAAATGTTGAAAAGATTTTTAATTATGTGAAAAACAATTTCACATATGTAAAATAATAATTCTTTTCAACATACATGTATGTTAAATTTGTTCAAAATAGGTAAAATTCTTTTCAACATAATTATGTGAAATTCTTTTTCACTAAGTAAAATAAAACACAAAAACGTAACTATTTCACATATGTGAAAAGGAATTTCATATATTTATTCTATCCTTTATTTTAAATAAGTGAAATTCTTTTTCTTTAAATAGAAAATAGATTAAAGGTAAACGATCATGGCCGAGAGCTGCTAGTTTGGCGGTTTTCGTGTAATATTATTGCTTCCATTCACCTCCGAGATAACTGTTCCGGTACGGAAAGGGGATGTTCGGATACAATACCTGATTTTATGTGGATTCGGCCTGGATACGGTCGATCTTTATATCCCTGTTTTTCCTAGATGCAGTGTTTGTTATATTTTGTTTCATTTCATTTTAATTTTGTTTTGGGTTTCATTCCGATTTTGTTTTCATTCCTATTTTATTTTCATTTTGTTTTGATTTTGATTTGATTTGATTTTTTAGAATTTGATTTTGATTTCTTTATTATCATAATTACTTTGTTTGAAGTTAATTTTCGATATTATATAAAAAAAATTATGGACAAACTCTAAATGGCAGCTCTCGGCCACCATACATGTGTAAGTAACGTGTATTTACTTACAATTTGTTGTAAGTAGTCGCATGTTATTGTAATTAAAATAACATGTACTTTACATGACACCGTTGACCATTGCAGAATATTTTAGAATACATAGAACTGGGAATTAACCTTTTGCTGTTTTAACCTAGGCGATTCGATCGTTTTAGAAATTATTTTTTAATCTTATATTTTTTTACAGTCATTTAGAAAAAAAAATCTTAAACGTTTCCGTATAATATTTTTTTTTACCACTTAATGTACTTCTATAGTTTTAAAGACTATATGCTTGGACACATTTGATTGACAGGGTCCAGACTCCGTTGGGATCAACGTAGTGGTCAAATCTTCATATCGGTCTCCGTTCTTTGAACATATTTTGTTTCCTGATGACGTCATCTACTCTGCAGTTTGTAACTTTTCTCAACTCAGCGAGTTCACTGTAACAAGTTCACAACTCGCTGTAAATGGGTAAGTAAGCGTTCTTTACTCTTGTCTGAGACACGATATATCTTTTTTTTCACTCATTGAATTGTTAAGAAACTAAATTTCAGGTATCAAGGCCTGGCTCTATGTTAAACTCACATGCATGTCAAGGTCTGTCGGGCTTACTATCAGTTTCGGATACCTTGCATTATCGTCTCTCACTCATTTCTGTATTTCGGCATTCCACACATTTAACTTGGCAAGGAATTCGACACGCGTTTCTAGTTCCAATGATCATTTCTCTGTCACTAAGACAATGACGTTTTTTCTTGACGTGTATTTAGCTTGTCTAATCCGGACAAAAATGAAATGCAGGCTTGTTCTTCTGAACAAATCGCAGGAGCATCATTTAGACATGTTCAATAATAATACATTTTTCGATGATGTTACTTCTACCACAAAGCGATCTTATCTCACGCAAAATATAACTACCATGAGGACCAGTGATGACGACTTAGTGGTTTACTAAAATATCGCTTTGTAAAACCCAGGCCATTTTTTTGGTACAAGTTTTGAGGATGGTTCGTTGGGTATTAAACCACAAAGCAGCATATACGCGGACAAACATTGTGTTCCTATTCCTTTTGCAGATCTTTACTCGAACAAGTACAAACTACAGCGGAGGCGATTAATTTTGAGGTAAAGATACCAGTCGGCACTGCAACCAGTAGCGTCAATCTGGGCGACAAGATCTATTTGGAATTAACTCCAACGGAACCATCTTGTAAGTATAATTCTGCCATTGGACTATGCCAACTGAATAGCAAGTAGTACACTATAACACAATGTATATATGTACATTTTCAACCTCTGGTATGGGTTGATAGGTAGGATGTCGGGCATTCTCTAGTAACTAGTTTTAATTGGAGCCAGTTATTTTAACTAGCAGATTCCTCTCGTAACACAACATCTGATTGGTGGCGTAGAAGTTCCCATGCAACCAATCAAACGCTTATCAGTAACGTTTGATTTTATGCGAACAATCCACCAAAGGTTGTTATACAGAGTAGCTCGGATGTAGGGCGAAGATGAAACAATTAGTAATACACATTGAGCTTGTAATGAACGCGGTTTTGTTACGTGTAATTGTGATTTGTCACCCAGCAGGTAACGTGCAAAAAAAAAACAGGCTGAGTTAAGAAGGCCATCTGTTATGTATATTTGCATTGGAACTATGTTTTTGGGGTGGTTCGTCTGGAAGCTCCGGTTTGCCTCGTAGCTGAGGAATGCCCAGTAACTTAGGCTGTGTTTGTTTTTTCACACATTGGGCTGGCAGGCCGTCAGTTGAGTGAAATAACCTTTAGAACGGCGTTAAACCCACAACCAAACAAACCAGCAGATACTCGCCTGAAAAACATTGAGCATTCAGGTGCAACTTAATCCATTGGTGAATGGGAAAACGTGTTGTGCTCGATCGAATAAAATCTGTTTTGTCAGGATGCCATATGTGCATAACGATCTGTCCAGCTTGGAACCAGATAGTTTGTTTATTTGATTGGTATTTCACACCTTTTTGAAGGTTATTTATCTCATATGACGTCTAATGGGTGAATGATATACCCCTTCGACGGCACTGGCAACATACAAAGACAATAAGGTACAAAATACAGACATTGCAAACAGATCGGCTTTCTGTTTCCCCTTAGCTCTGAGTGAACCAGTTCAATTAGCAGGAAGCTCCCCACAACACAGTCTAGGACCAGAGTGGGCTGTAAGACTGACAGTGTTTGGGGTTTTGTTGTTTTCTGTGTGTTCACATATATTAACTTACATAATAAAAGAAAATACCAACCAGAAAATTATAAATTTAAATTGTTCCGAAGATATATAGCTGGAATGATGATGATTTACATAATGCCATGTTCTTATTCCATTATACCAAGTAGTCCCTGTAAACTGACGTTTATTTTATTACAGACCTGGAAGGAATATATGTCTACAATTGCTCCGTTTGTGATCAACCCGATTGCAGCGCAATAAAAATAACTCTTATAGATGTTGACGGGTAAGTGAACAAATGAAAAACCTTCTTTGTTAAAAGGAAACAATTTTAGCATCAACAATGAGAGGGTGGTGGTGGTTTTTACGAGATTTCTTCTCGGTTTTCCACCATAATGGGGCAAGGAACAGTGTGAAGTGGACAATCCGTCGTCATATAAGTGAAATACCTTGGAGTACGACGTTAAACCCCAAACAAACAAACCTTGATGCAATAAATAATAGGCATTTTGTTTCATGAGTTAGTAAAATATTAGGCCTAGTACTTCATGTGGCGTTAAACAATAATAACCAATCATTCAATCAATGATGCGGATTGATTCAATTGTTGATAGACCATTAATTACACAAAACTCTTCTTCGAAGGAACGGTAATTACTGGAAATATGTTATTTGGTAACAGAAAAACTCTATGTATTCAATGTATCCTGCCACAAAAAAGTTTTTTTTAACCCGTTAATATCAATCCGTTCTGGATAACAGGGTGAACACCAATCTGTTTTTGCTAACGGCGGTGAATATCAAACCGTTCTTAATAACACGGTGAATATTAACCTGTTCTTGCTAATACGGTGAATATCAACCTGTTCTTGCTAATACGGTGAATATCAACCTGTTCTTGCTACTACAGTGAATATCAACCTGTTCTTGCTAACACAGTGAACACCAATCTGTTCTTGCTAACGCGGTGAATATCAATCTGTTCTTGCTAACACGGTGAATATCAACTTGCTCATTCCACGGCGTAGCCGAAATACCGCTGAATGTGGCGTTAAACATCAATTTTCTTGCTTACACGGTGAATATCAACCTGTTCAAGACACGGTGAATATCAACCTGTTATTGCTTACACGGTGAATATCAACCTGTTCTAGTAAACACGGTGAATATCGACCTGTTCTTGCTAACACGGTGAATAGCAACCCGTTCTTGCTAACACGATGAATATCAACCTGTTTTAGTAAACACGTTGAATATCGACCTGTTCTAGTAAACACGGTGAATATCAACCTGTTCTTGTAAGCACGGTAAATATGAACATGTTTTAGTTAACACGGTGAATAACGACCTGTTCTTGCTATAGGGAGAGTATCAACCTGTTCTTGCTAACACGGTGAATATCAACCTGGTTTGTTAACACGGTGAATATCAACCTGTTCTTGTAAACACGGTGAATATCGACCTGTTCTTG
>JAVFBX010230972.1:0-10835 GCA_034783855.1 Mopalia kennerleyi | reverse complement strand
CTACTGTTAAAGACAACCCAGTTCTCGTGTTAAATACGCCCTCCTCTAGAGCCCCCGCGCATCCTTTGTTAGCTTTAATTGAGTTTATACTCTGTCTAGTATTTTTCAAGTCGAAGGGAAACACTTGGCAGGGTTTTGTTTATGAGTCACTGGCCAATTGCCTGGACTAGAAGGCTTTTCAACGGAGAAGGCTTTTCAGCGGTTTTCAGCGGGGAAAAGCTATCAGTATTCCAGCTACCCTTTAAGCGGCAGATACATGGCGCCGGCCGGCCATGGGTTAATTTAAATGTCGCCTCGTGAATATCGTAAAGCAGAAACGCGAGAAATGTCGGTCTATTTGGAAAGCCAGAAGTTGGCCACGGTCCCCCATATAAATTCTGACAGCCTATTCTGAGGTCTTGAATTTATATTTTGATTTTCAAGGTAGTGAGCGAACCCTGTGTATGTAAGCTTAGTCAGCCTAAAACCACTAGGCCTAACACCCGCTGCCAAAACCCCCGAAAGTCGAGTGAAAACTATTGAAACTATTTAAGATCGTATTTAACAGGCAAACACCGATTCGGTTTCCAAAGTAAGCTGTGAGAGATAACGGCGATGTCTAGAGCGCTCAAACTCTCAAAACAGAAGAAGAAATCCTCTGAAAGCAATATATGTGGTCTACGGTCATTGCGGGCCACATCATAACATCGACGACGCTGCATGAGGATGCCTACGGTTAACGTCATCGCGCGTGCAACTGACATGCACTTGCTGTTGGCGTCGTGTTGTGTTTTAATGCCGTGTTTTAATATATTTTATTATCGTAAAAAGTGGCGTTTCAGGTGTATCTAGTGGAGTGGAAAACCATGCTATCAGTTTGAATGGTGTATGGAGTTCGAAACAGGTGGTTTTCTGTTAACTTGCATTACGTTTTTATCCAAAATAATATCCCCACAGCCTATGTACCCTCCGAGTTGATGTTTTGGCAATAAATTGTTTATGGCAAAAGTAAGCATTGGCAAGTTTGACAAGTGAATAATCCAAGTAATTTGGCAGGATGTCACACAGTCCTGTAAAAATCCTGTTTTTCAAAACGGCTAAAGGTCTTGCTGGAGCCGGGCTATATATTACACGCCAATAAGGTTGCATTTACCTTAATTAGGTTGTGTCAATTAGGTTGCATTGTGCGGCAATTGGCCCATAATATATCTTAATTGACGTATAATGGTACGCAATTGAGACATAATGTAACCATATTGACGCAGAAGTTGTCCCATTTGACGCATATTGAGGCCCAAAAGTGACGCATAATGTAGCTCAATTGAGGCACAAGTTAATCCAATTGACGCATAAATGTAGCTCAGTTTAGGCACAAGTTAACCCAATGGACGCATAATGTAGCTCAATAGAGACACAAGTTAACCCTATTGACGCATAATGTAAGTCAATTGAGGCACAAGTTAATCCAATTGACGCATAATGTAGCTCAGTTGAGGCACAAGTTAACCCAACTGGCGGAACTTGGAGCTCAATTGAGGCACAAGTTAACCCAATTGACGTATAATGTAGGTGCCATCGGAATAGACCCCAAACTGAAACCGATTTAGGCGTATAAATCCCAATTGAAGCATATTATATTTTATTTCATTTTTTTTCTTATTTTAGTCTTTGAATCGTGCACCAAAGCTAATATATCGGTGTTTTGGATGTGGGGCCGAACACGAGGTTGTGTCAACACTTGTGTCTCTTGAATTTTAGGGTGTCTAGATTTAGCAGTAACGATGCACACTTACATTGTAGCTCAAGTTACTCGGCAAAGGATGATTTTGTAAACGACAAGGAACCACTTTGCGGTCTTTAAGGGCGCTTTCGCAATCGTTGTGGTACAAGGGTTTACATTGGACTTTGAGTTTGTTGAGATTTTTGGTATGGTACCTGTCAGCAAGAGAAAGTGTAACATTACTGAAAGATCGCCTGATTCTTAAATGAACTGAAGTCAAGCTCTAGATCATTTCAAATAAGCTCAAATCTGCTGTCAATATTTCCCCCTTAACACTCTTCCCAGTCAGTAGGATGTGAGTTTCCCAAGAATGATTTGGAATTCTCACTACCATATGGACCTTCATACACCTTCCTTTAAAACTCTTGGAAAAGCACTACGTCAATGAAAGGAAGATCAATTGCAGAAAAGGCACTATTAGGTGACAAAAGCACCTTAAGCGAACCAGAAGTCTTCCTGTGACATAAGCTTCCCTAAACCTTTGCCATTGTTGCTTAAGTAGAGTTGTGGACGTTAAGATCTTATAACAAAATAGAAGGTGCTGATTATCATATTAAAATAGAAAAAATAAGGACAAACCTCGACGCCGTGGCTCAGATTTTTACACTGTGTCAAAATGACGACAATGCTTAAAACTCCTAAACATGGCGCAATCACATTAACTTTCTGACCTCCGGAATTCTATTGTGTTTTAGAATCCATTATAGATGGAGGCGAATAGGGAAACCATGTGCGCTATGTGGTCTATTGTGTGCTCGTAAACTTCTAAAATAGCCCATATGGCTTTGGCAATCCTCGTTCATTGCCACGAACACAGCATGGGGAAGATACAGGCCGGATGTCTATATGCCACCTTTTCCAAGGCCTTGAAATAGTTTGTGAGAGCTACCGACCATTGAAGATGGTAGTGGGGAGAGGTGGCCAGCCTTGTCTGTGTTCCAAGCATTTATCGACTGTTTCAACCGGCTTGTTTGCTTGAAAGGAATTTTACGTCGTTCTCATAGGTCGACGACGGAATTTCCATTTATCAATCTGTGCGGTTTCAATACGTTCAACAATTAAGCGGGGAACCGCCTACAAACCGGCCCTCACGATTTCTGGAGCCACATGTACCTGAGAGGACGGACGACTGAGTGACTCAAATTTGTGAGAGATATAGGCAAGGGGGATAATTAAGCAGAAGCGCTGAACTACGGCAACAACCCGAATGAAGCTGTCTACAATGTAAAAAAATCACCTTAAAAATCACCTTACAAAAAAAACCCTAATAAATTGATATAATTTGTGTACATTTGATGAACACATATGAATACAGCCCTATAATATGTTAAAAACTCTAAAACACCAAGTATTGGATGACTTACAATTGATAGCGTTGATAATGAATGCTGCATTTAAAACAACTGCAATGTTTATCAGGACCCTCATCTGAAAAACAACCTTGGGACAAAGAGTAATATCAGAAATGAACTTTTACGTAATTTATATATCGACATTAGGTATATCTCTATAAGTAAAACTTGGGACTTGTATGTTTATTTGTTGTGTAACATGTTGTCTGTGGTTAACGATTAGTTGTGCCTATTCAATATGTGCTACCTATGATGCAAATTCATAATTTTACCCTATAATCGTTGGCATATTGATATGACATATCTGGCATTTTTATTTTCTTTCGAATTCTTAACATAGATTTGCATTGATTTTATAAGTATTAGTGTCTCCACTTACTAAACAGATATGAATCAAAAATTCACCTTTTCTTTTCTGAATTAGAAAAAGGTTCGAAAAATACAGATTGACCAAAATGCTTTTGCTAAATTGTCGTGCAATTTCCGTAAACAATTGTCACTAACACAACCGAGATGTGAAGCGTTTCTATAATATTGGCAAATTAATTTTCCTCCAGTGCTAAGTATTAAAAGACAGCATTGTTACTCTTCAAACAAACTGCCCTTAGCCAGGGGGCAGTTTAAAGCCTACAGTGGATTGGTGCTTAAATAATTTAGGTAAAATTCCGAGTTTAAGAAAGAAGTTTCATAAATGTGAATTTATTGTTGAACTGTATGGTGCGAATTGATTTTTAGACAAATGGTTTCAATTCAATTTATATGTATATATGTACTTTTATCTTTCAATTTATTGCTATTTTTTATCTCTGTTATTATTGTTATCTGTCTCGTAAGTGGGTCCTCGGGCCTCTATTGCATTGAAATCAATCAAATCAAATCAAATTCTATTTTGTACCCATTAAGGCCGGTGTACCATAAAAATCATGTTTATAATGTAACCAGTTCCCCCGCCAATGCTACAGAAATGTAAGAGAGTAAAAATGGTAAGTTACAACTTCATGAAAGCATGTCAATAGCGCCCTCCTTGAGCGTTCACAACTGCGACGCAACATCTCCTCGTGGATTGAATAATGCGTCTGAATACAGCTTGAGGGATGCGTCGCCATAATTGAACCAATATGGCACCAAGTTGGGTTCCTTACTTGGCGGGGCCCAACACATCCCATTCATGTTCTATGTCGGTCGGGAGACCTTGATGGTTACTTCATGACATTGATGCAAGCATTCCTAAGAAAATTCCTCGTTAAATTGGCAGTATGAGGTCTGGCATTATTGTGTTGGAATGTCAGACATGGGTCATGAGCTGCCATGGATGGCAAAAGCTTTGGAATGAGCACTTGATCTCTGTATCCTGCAGCAGTTAGGTTTCCTTGAACGACCATCAGTCGGGAACGGACAGGACCATTAAAGGCACCCCAAACCATAACACTACTGCCCCCAAAACGGCCCACTTACTGCGCACAACACTGGGCGTTCCGTTCACCGCGTCTTCTCCAAACTCTTAACTCTCTCATCAGCGAAGTGCAAAGTGAATCTGGATTCGTCACTAAAAACGACCCTATTCCAATCACGCTGTCATAACCTATAGGCTCCTGTAGCCAGACAGTTTAACATAACACTAAATCCACATTTATGATAAACTTATCCTTAGATAACCTTTTAGCCATGCATGTTCTATGTGAAAGAATCGAACACAGCGGAACGTTAGAATACACCAATATATCCATAACAAGACTAAGATAAAACATAACTGTAAAAAAGTAAACAAGACTCCAGCATTGTTTGGGAACAGATTTGTTTGAACAGTTGAAGTGGAAATCAAACGTACATCAAAGGACCCAGGAATATTTTACAGGGATATAACTATTATGCACTCACTCGGAATCACTTTTTTATATAAACTTTATTTCTATTAAACTGTACACAGTAAGCCACGTGGCTTGTATCGCGTAAATTTAATTTGTAAACTAATTTGTTAAAAAGGATAAACTTAATCTTGGGTTGGCACTGTTATTAAACTTAATTTCTAAATTACAATTGAAGTTATAATTTATATTTTTTTAGTTAGCTGATATTAAGTTAGAAATTTGAAGAATTCTATAATGAAACAGATTACCGTACACGGTTTATGTTAATAAGTCTATTCACATTATAAACAATATACTCATGTAATAGCTTTATAATTGGAGCAAATGAAGCTCATATATACAATACTTTGATATTATTATTCATGATGATCATGATGATCTTATCAATGAATGATCACAATCATGGGTGGTCAGTCGGCATGTAACCAGCAAGTGATCGGTCCGTGAGCGTGTGTAAGTACCTTAAATGAATCGTTTGGAAGATTGAATAAATTTGCATGTTGAATTAACAATGTCATTATTTTTGGTAATGGTTATTTCGCTGGAACCATAAAGGAATCACTTTTAGAAATATTGTTATCAAAACGAGAATAAATATACTTGGACTGAAACGTCGTGAAGTTATATTAGTATTTTAGGAAAAAAAAACAATCCGGTTACAACCCGGTGGTGACAGATCTGATATACTTTACATGGCTTTTTAAATTTCACAATAGCACAACAGAAAATATATTCTTACTGAAGAAGTTCAGACTGTTACAATAACTTAAAAAGTACTGCATAGTAGGTTGATCGTAACAATATTATAGACCATCAATGACAAATTAGATAAAATCTATATTATCACTTTACTTATATATGGTATTATCACCAGCTTTTCTCTTCTTGATGTAAAATCAATGGAAGGTGTACAATGCTAACATTTCATCAATCTTGTGACCGATGAGACCGAAACCACCAAGCTTATACACCAGCCACACTCAAATAAACAACAAATCAATCTCGATTAACATTTTGAAAGTATGTAAAATGTGTCTTTAGACTGAAATAAACTGTTAGAGATCGAGTCGCCATATCTTATATCTAATAAGTGTCGATTAATATGTTCAGCTGTATAACGGTGCTCTTGATGCACATAAATGTCTTGTGGATTGGTAATTTATAACATCCAATTATCGGAGTACAGCCCAAGCTATTGACCTTTTACGAGATGAATAACCATAACCCGCCTGGGATATTTGCAGGGGATAACAGTGAGTCAGAACAGCCGTATGTCATCACATTAGCTCCCCTGTTGTTTCACGTGTTATACGCCACAATCAGGTTGCGGCGATGAAAATTGTACGTTCGTTCTCGCAATAGCCGTGTGATAATTATCTTGAAATCATAAAGTGACCATAATGACTTCATCAGAATTTTTAAAAAAGCAATGGGTATTGCTGCCTTGATATATTTGTCCTTAAATTATTAAAGTGTAGGTCCTAGCTGCAACAAACCCTCTATCACTTGACAAACTACCATTTAGCATACTCAATAGTGTTGAAGTATTATTTATTCATTGTACGAAATCACTTGATGGTTACAAATCTACGACCGCAGGTAGTTGCCATTTTGGGGCAGACCCGTCTAGCTTTGTGAACATAACCAATACATACGATATTGATTTCCTAATAACAGGAATTCAATATTGTATATATTGGCTATGTTCACAAAGCTAAGACCCGTTTCCTCATGGCGTCACCCGACTTAGATTAGAGTGTTACGATGTAAGAAAACATTATAGCGACTCTTCTAATAAAGAGTCGCGTAAATGACACACCCACAAATTATGGTACGACTAGCACGGTGTCAGTTAAACAATTTTTTAATTCCAAAAAAGAAAAGATAAGAAAACGAGCTCACGAACAACTCTAGGAAACACGTGCATGATGTTGATTGATTTAGTCACGTAAGTCGGTCCTTTTTGAGCCTGTTCCAGTCGGTCTGAAGTCATGCATGCCACAGGTAGGTCTGTAGTATTATGGGACTTTGTGCCTGTCTCAGCAGGTCTGAAGTCATGCATGCCATCGGAAGGGGTAGATACCTCTAGTATATTGGGACTTTGTGCCTGTCCCAGCAGGCCTGTAGTCGTTCATGATACCGACAAGAAAGTCTGGGAAGAAAGAGCTTTGACTTAGACTATTTACTGATTAAATTGCAAGACATGGCCGCCTGAATGATTTTGACTGTATAGTTTAAACATTACCCAATGTTCAAGATGCAATTGTAAGCTGGATAAAGTGCGAATAGAAAGTAAGATGGCACAATTTAACACAAGAAAATAATGCCCGTTTTACCTGTATGCATTTCATTGCAGCCCCGACTTCCGCTTTAATGAGCGCTATTCTAAATCAGTAAAGCACTTATATCGACATATAATGCCTCAGACTGTTTTCCAGATTGTGTCCATATTTGTCCTAATAGTAACAATACTTAACAGACGACATTCCAATCTTGAATGTGATACATTACCAATTGTTCATTTTGCACATAAGTACAAACAAAGCTACCTTATTTAGAGATATATACAGACAAGGGAGATAACCGGTGAAAGCGGCAAACACGAGTTACTTCCCGTGGACCGAAGATCGCTCTACTGTTATTTTATGTAGTAATTTACTCAAATTTAATGAGAGGAAAACAGCATGGGGAATTATTGCACATGGTTAAATACGTTCAAAGAAGGTAAGACAGGCATTTACAATCTGACTTTTTGCTTTCATTCACGGTGCAATTATATGTACAGTTTTGTTTATTTAACCGTTTCACTTGTCCATTCCTTAATTATGTATATGTACAAAAGGGAGAATACTGTTGAAGGATGTAAACAAGAGTTACTTCTCCAGAAACTCGTGTTGTTTGTCATCAAAGGTTAAGAACGACTAAAAAGGCTCTTGACATTCACCCCAGCGACAGTTTCTTCAGCGACAATTACGCCGACGACAATTGCTCCTGCGACATTTAGTACGGCCACAACGAAAATAGCCTCTGGCAAAACTGCCTCCAGTGATATATGTCTTTAACTGTAACAATGCTGATCCAAAAAAAGGTTTTATGAACGACTTTTGATGACCAGGATGTATTATTTTTTTGTAACGTTTTCGAGTAAATTAATATATTAATCGCCTAAAATTAGATCAATTTATAAAACTTTCTGTAAAAACCAAAGACGTAGTATTGATAAAAAGAAATTCTCAGAAATGTGATAGCTACATTTGTCACTATACAGGCGATTCTCGTAGAAATAAACATCATTGGGGTTAGAGTTACAGTAGCTGAACAATGGGTGGGGTAGAAGTGGCAGAACAATGGTCGCTGGAGCAAATGTGACAGGACGATTGTCGCAGGGGCAAATGTGAGATAACAATTGTCGCTGGAGCAAATGTGACAGAATAGTTGTCGCTGGAGCAAATGTGACAGAACAATTGTCGCTGGGGAAAGTCTCTACGGAGCAATTGTCTAAAGAGTTACTGTTGCAGAACACTTGTAGCCGAGGTATATGTCGCCGGAGCAATTTTAACTAGTTACCGTCGCAGAACAATTGTAGCCGAGGTATATATCGCCGGGGCAATTTTAACTAGAGTTACCGTCGCAGAACACTTGTAGCCGAGGTATATGTCGCCTGAGCAATTGTCGCTAGAGTTATACTGTGGCAGGACAAACACTTGTAGCCGAGGTATATGTCACCGGAGCAATTTTAACTAGTTACCGTCGCAGAACACTTGTAGCCGAGGTATATGTCGCCGGAGCAATTTTAACTAGAGTTACCGTCGCAGAACAGTTGTAGCCGAGGTATATGTCGCCTGAGCAATTGTCGCTAGAGTTACTGTGGCAGGACAAACACTTGTAGCCGAGGTATATGTCGCCGGAGCATTTTTAACTAGAGTTACCGTCGCAGAACACTTGTAGCCGAGGTATATGTCACAGGGGCAATTTTAACTAGAGTTACCGTCGCAGAACACTTGTAGCCGAGGTATATGTCACCGGAGCAAGTGTCGCTAGTGTTACTGTGGCAGGACAAACATTTGTTGCTGAGACAGCAATTGTCGCGGAGCACTTGTTGCAGGAATAAATATCGAAGAAGCAATCGTCAGGGATTATTTAATCCTAAAGCTATGTGAGTTCCAGTCGGATACTTTTGAAGCGTGACAGGGACATGATTCCACGTCGATTAACATGTGTTCTTGGTCCTTAGTACATTGTACATCCGTGCCTTTTTACTCTATCGATACATTATTTTGAGCATTATTGCGCATTTTTTGTGCCAATCGATATTCCAACCAATCAAATAATCCTATGCATTCTTTGTGTCCACATTTTATTGAACCGACTTGTTTTACATTTTGCATCAGTATTTGAGAAACTCAACAGATTCTTTAGAGATTTACATCTATTATTTATAATGTTGGTGCATGTCCTTTTGTTTTTCTTCATCGTGTCTCATATATGCACTTAACACTCCTATTTGGCCCCTGCACAATCAGGAAAATTGGATTACAGATGAAAACAGTTGAATGTAACGATGTTGTTACCAACGCATACATATGTTGCCTGCGGGTTAATCTGTGGCTTCTCGTCTATTTACGCAGGTAGGCTGATGTTGTTAGTATCGTGTTGACTATTTGCGCATTTCACTTAAAACCATCATAGTAGAAATAAGGCATGAACTGTGGCATGTTGCGCTGTCGTCGTGGCATAATGATGTTGAAACTACATTTTGATTTTAAAGTCGGAAAATGCGTGTAGGCAAAATGTTGATTTTAGTTGGCCACTTTAATGAAATAATACGATTTAACACACGTTTATTCGTAACACACGCCTAAGTAAATAAATACGTTCATATTTGTGACCTGACACCACGAAATGAGTCACATGTCGCAAAATGTAATAATTGAGTTACATACACCATTTGAAAGCCTTGTGCTTAAGCTTTAAAATGGCAACAAATTATTCAACTATCTAAAAGTTGACAGAATTATTACACTTTTAGCATAGATACCGTTGCTGCTCGAAATATTTTGTTGTTGAGAAAATCATCTTAGAAGCTGTGGTTATGAATCTATAGCAACCAATGTCCTGTAATGATACATACAATAAACAACGCCTGTTGCTGGTTACGAGATGACAGAACGACAAATTCCATCCAAAATATATAGATATTTCACCATTTTGATATTGGACAAAATGATATTTTAACTGATGTGAGATTTCGGAATTTCCAAAATATTAGAAATTAGCTTTTTCAAATCTCAAATTGGATTTTTTTCATCAAATTGTAGATGAACGATAAACGAAGGTATTTATGCAATAAAATGTTTTTCGGAGTTCACGCCAAAAGTCTGGAGCCCAAATGAATATGTGCGACATGCGACTCATTTCGTTGTGTCTGGTGACATATTGTGAGGTTGATTTCTAGTCAAGCAAATGTTACAAGGAACTTCACAGTATAACCATTATGTGGTTTGGGCTTTTGTGTTGAGTTTATATTAGCTAGTTGTTGTTACAGGATTGATCAACGTCGCACTGGGATCGTCGTGTTGCGCCTCAACAGAGTACAGTTCATTCTTTACGTGCAAGAGAGCCGTTGATGGAGATACAGCTACAGGTGAGCTCATTGCCTTTACTTGCACATTGCCTGAACATACCACGCGTGCAAAGCTCTTTAACAAGGTTTAACTCGTGTGTAATAAAAGACAGGTGTTTACTAAAACGCCAAGAAGCTTACAACAATGGCATACATATAGCCAATCTAATTAAAATTAGATCTCAAAACGCTCCCCGTATTTTGATAGTCGCTGACATTGAGATCTAACGCAA
>JAVFBX010230961.1:0-10836 GCA_034783855.1 Mopalia kennerleyi | reverse complement strand
ATTGCAAAGAGTTTCTCTCATTGGTTTTAAAAACCGTAAAAATCGTCCCATCTGTGATTCCGTCACGGTGGAATTCATGAGGAGTGACTTATCTTAGCACAAATGCTACATGTATGAAGGTCAATCTCTGTCTAAATATGTAATGAAAATAATTAGTTTTGGTCGAAAATCGTTGAGTTTTCAATTTACAGTTATTTCATTAACATGACGTACCAGTTTAATGAGTAAGAGAAACCGCACGCGATGCCACTGGCAACAAACAAACAAAGACAAGACAGGACATATATACACGAGAATCATGGAATGTAACACAAAGACATCAAAGATCGGCTCCATGCTGCCCCTTATCTCTGAGAGCAGGACCACAGGAAGCTCCGCCCCAATTTGAACGAGGTAAACCTCTCAAAATAAACAGAATTGCAGATTAACTGAGCATATAGGCCTACAGCTTTTAACGAATCATAAACTACGTTTTGGATTGTTTTCTCTGGATTTGACACTCAAGGTTACTTCACTTATAGTATACACACCAGCCCCATTGGAGAATGTTTGTCTCATACTTATGGTTATTTCACTCATACCAACCCCATTAAGTATTTCACTCCTACATAATAAACCAGCTGCATTAGTGAATGTTTGTATCTTATTTGTGGTTAGTTCGATCACTTATTCCAGCCAAACTGACGCGTCGTTGATGCATACTTAAGATCATTTCACTCAGATGACACACACCACCTACGTTGGAGAACGTTCTCATACTATTAACGCTTTGGCTTAGACGTAAGTGTCACCCCAACGCATGCAAACACTTTATTTGGCCTATGTGATGTTTGCTGTAAACAAATCAAAAGAAAATAAAAGGCAATAAAGAAACAAAGATAAGAAGAGTACACGAGTGAAACAAGAAGATGTTTATCGTTCTGCCTGTGTATGTGGAATTTTGTTTTGTTTGATTAGATAATTTTCGTCCCCAGCGCCATTTAAATTTGGTAGTTTAATGTCCTTTAATAGACATTCCGCATGAACGAAAAATGAAAAAAGATTCAGTCAGGTGGCTTTACAACTTCAATACCTTAAACAAGCCAGCCGTAATTCGACCCAGCCCTTTTCGGACAATGGAAATGGCTTATGTCCGATAGGATTTTTTATAATGAGTTTATAAAAAGCATTACTATGAATTTCTATCTTATATCTAACAAAACAAAAACAAAATCTGTGATAAAAACAGAAGTAAATTTATTCACTTGAGCATAAAAACATTGTTTCCCATGCCATAAAAATCAATTCAAATATAGGGAAAATTCGAAATCAATTATATTGAATGAAGTCCGTTTTGTAATTTGGTCATTGTAAAATCGGCTTGTGATAACTAAAACTGTAATGGTTAAGAAGGTTAGCCTACTGCTTCTCTTCCGTGGTGCGCACGTCAGATCCGTCCAAATCCGTCCCCTCGTTATAATAGTGGCGACGCCTTGCCCACGGTTTATGGTCCTCTTTAAAGGTATCATCTGTCATGGTGTCCTTCCCTACGTTATAATAATGCCGTCTTCTTGCCCATTCTAAACTACGGTTTTCGGGGTTGTTTGCGGGATGCACTTCGATATCTATGGAGTTGTTGAAAGTACTTTCCTCGCACTGGGCCTGGTTGAAGTAGTGCCTCCGTCTGGCCCACGGTTTAAAGCCTTGATCAATATGTTTTACAGACGGAGGTTTGTAGTTTGGAAGTATTTCCTCCTCTCCAACCTTGGGTCCATGCTCAAAGGAATTTGCATTATAATAATGGTTACGTCTGGCCCATGGTGGCTTACAGTCCTGCTTGACGTGCTGCTCCTGTTCTATTTGAACCTTGCGTTTTATTTCCTCCTGGTTTTTAATTTCATCCACGTATTTTATTTCCCGTAACAGATTCATTTTCTTTTCATGGTGTATAGCCACCATATGGCGGATGGCCTCATCACACTCGTCTTCAATGAGGCGTCGTATTGCCTCCCTTTGTTTACAGTCCTCTTTATAGACTTCCTTGATTCGTTGTATCTCCACAAGTCGCGGAATTGAGACATTGGGAGACTTGACATTCTCTTCCTGGTCTTTGACCTCGTTTAGCCCGTTATCCTTCTTGGGAAGACAACATGTCTTCAATCCCACATAAACTCTCCAATACCACTGAAAATATTGTAAATTAAAATAAAATTAAGTTCCATTCAAATGACGTCTTTTGAGTCTTTTAAAGACCCAATTAAAGTTCGCCCAAAATAAGATTTCTTAATTAAACCTTACTGGTAAAGCCTTGTATAACCTACCTTTAAATGTAGGACGTGGCTAAGCATTTTGACGATGGAGGTGATTATGTAGCGCAGATAACTGTTGACTATTGGGGTAACGTCAGTTAATCAATACAGGTACTTAAAAAAAAGTTTAACACACCTTTATTTGAATATTTTGAAGGCACTTTCTCTTTTTTTAAAATTTATTTGTTTTGATTTGCACTTAAATTTCAGACGGGTCAGTAGAGGTGAAGAACAACTTATAACTCAAATGATTCTGGGCGACCGAGGTTTTGTAAGGACATACGCCTAACCTTGAAAAGATAATTGGCCAATTTTATAATAACGTGATACTTGTAATTTTCAAATTGTCAAATTAGCTTAAACATGTAAGCTAGAAGAACGCTAACTTTGATTATAAAACTTGACTACATCATTTACAACAGCAGTGTTTTGATAACATTTTGCCTGTTTTCTATGCTTTCAGTTTTCAGTGTACCGTACTTGGGAAAATGCCTACTTCTCGGCTGTTATTATACCTACAGAACTGAATTTTTGCACATTTCATCTCAACATATAAAACTAAAAAGTGTCATTCAGATTTTTGATATCTTTTTTCGTTTTGTAGATAAAGTTATAAGAAGTTGAAATTTCCCTATTTTGGCACATTTTTGACCGTTAACACAATATTGCAAGAAAACTAATACAAACAGGAAAAAACTGAACGACCATTTTTTGGTTCATATTATGTATTACACGTTGATGTAAAATTGAACATTTGACATAAATGGTGTAAAAGAAGTAGCAATATGAAAAAGAGGCAGCAAAAATTTACTTTTTATGCAAAATATTTTTTTCTCTAAGTTTTAGACATTTTTTGTTCACTTATTATTGTTCTGCAGACAAAGACGATTCAGAATATATACACATGTGTTGCAAGTCGCCACAAAGAAACAATGGCAGTGACGCCCCTAAAACCTATGTTTGCTGGTCATGTAGGCCTATATAGAAAAGCGGGGAAGAAATAGTAAATTCTACCATGCACAAAATGAGAAACAAATTGAAGATCCAATTGAACTATACAAGACCACTAAATTACAATGCTTTATTGGTGAGAAAACTAGAAGTGTGTCTTCATTGTAGGCCCTACATATAGGCTATTCCCCTAACACACAAAGTATAATTATAAGATCAAAGCTCATGCAGCTAAACCATGGATCGAATGTCTGAAAAGACCTAGCTTTGTTTTATATTTACTTTACAATGATATATCTTGTAAATAATCAGTAAAAACCATATTAATTTGTTTTCCATCTACTATATATTGTAAATAAATAATGCGAAAAGATTTGCTTGCCTCCACCTGTATCCGAACCCGGGACCTTTGAGTTAAATGTCTCTTTACTTTACAATATGTCCAGAAAATACTCTGTAAGAAACCATATCGTTTTAAATTCCCTAAAATATCGTTAACAACCCAATACTTACTAGTCTTTCTCGTTCACGCGCAATGTATTTAGCCCTGAGAAATTTCGCTTTTGGCGATTGATCCATTGTCTGTGTCTTTTTGTCAGCTTGAGAAGTCAATACAAACTTCGTTTAGAGAACAATAGATGATGTCTTGTCATAGTTACATCAAAATGACGTAATGACGTACATCCTCTGTAATTGTGGCGTTGGAACAATGCGTAATAAATCCCACGTCACACTAAAAATAATAACGTCACAAATGGCGTTGTCATTCTGACCAATTTCTGTGTTGAAAAATGTGCAACCACTGACACAATAGTGCTATAAAGAAGTAGTATAGAGAGGGCAACTCGAGTCACATTTGCTATTACATAATAAGGAAGGGTTGTACGTTATCAAGTACTAAATGTTTACTACGTAAATAGTAGCCGGGTGCCAAAACTGCACCCGGCTATTATTTAGAGCCGCACCTTAGTACATGATAAGCAAGGGCTGTGAGTTATTGTATACTAAGGTGCGGGGAGAGCAACGCCCTCTATGTGACGTAACAGGTTGTACGTGATGGCCGTGGCACTGTGAGTCTCCTGTCGTCATAAAGCGAACGTCACAACAACGAGGATCGATCGAGTTATCACCAACATGGCGGACACACCGCCACAAGACCTAAAATGTTGAACAGTAAAAGTAGTGTAAAATCTCAATACAGCGACAAACAAAACACATCGAGTGATTTTGTGATCTGATTTTAATTAGATTGTCTGCACTGAAGTGGCACTAGACTCGATGTCATGAAAGGGTGGAGGAGAGATTTTATTTGGGTTGTGGGAGGTGGGCTGTCTTCCCGTGATGCTTTTGGCGCACCACTAAAAAAAGAAGGGTTGACCTTAGTGCTGCCATGGGGTAGTGTTGGTGTCTTCCCGTGATGCTTTGCGCGGTGTGCATTTGGCTAGCATTTACTATAACATCATAAGGAAGGTTTGTTATTTATCCTGAAGTGGGAAGCGGACGAGTTTTAAGAGCGTGAAGAGTTTTAATACAATAAACCTCCCTTTCTAAACGTTCCTTGTTTTATTTCCACTTCAGAGGGAAGCGTGGGAGGTTTAAGTTTGATAAATCAGCCTATGGTGTAAACAAAATGAATATAGGAAATTTAATAAAACCAAATGCAAAAACCGGGAAATAAGTTGCCAACGCTCAAGTGAAGGCCTACATACCTTTCATATTTCGATACATAAATAATTGCCTATAGATTATTGAATTTAAGCACGATGATGACAATTTATATAGATTTCTTTATACTCGACGAAGCGTAAGGTAGCCTACATGGTGATAGCCTGGTCAAAACAAGGTCTGTTTATAAGTTAATATGTTGATTTATTATTTTAACAAAAGCTTGCCCATCAGATTGTTGTTTGAAATAATCTGTTAAACATTGAAAGTGTGTTAGTTTTGTCAGTATATATGAAGAACAGTATATATGAAGAACAGTATATATGAAGTGGACAATTCGTCGTCATATAAGTGAAATACCCTTGAGTACGATGCAAACCCCAATCAAACAAACAGTTAACAACATTTAATATTTGGTTTTCTTTACTTTGAGCCAACAATAGTCGCGGAGATGAGTATGATTCTTCCTTTCGTTCAAGCACATGGGAGTACAGTTTTTTAGTTAAAATTTGATCAAATTGAGTTCATGGAGATTTCTTCCATTGAGAGTAATGTATGTATATTTTGTTTATCTCACTAGTTTGGGCCGACGATAGCTGGCTACAGGAACATTCCGGGGCCACTCTCAATAAAAATGAAGATGAGGAGGGAGATGAGGAACAAGGAACAAAGCGAGCTGCGACAGACACAGATAATGTTTGTGCATTTAATTAGTTTTTAGACCAGATTATAACTTCTTTACCATCACCTATCTAAGGGTAGTTTGTTTGGAGGATAGCACTGCTGTCTTTGCTAAGCTCTTTCAACAAAGTTAACCACATTTTATGGTTGTACCAGTGCCCATTTATGTTGGAATACACATCCGTCATATAAGTGAAATTCCCTTAAGCATGCCGTAAAACATTCCAATATCTTCAGATATTTCAATATCTTGAAAGAAAAAATGATCTTTGCTTGCTTCGACAGAGTTGTATAGTTTTGGTCCAGTTAGCTGGTCGCCGGTAATTTAGGCGTGTTCGCCATGGATACTTCTTGCCTGTTGCATAATGGTGACTCTCTTGGCCAATTTAGTTCCCTTACTGACGATTAATCATTTAGACTAAAAACTTGACAAAATACGTGCATCTCTGATGTGTTAATAAATCATTAGTGGTCATAATTTCCTGTTATCCAGCCGGTGGTTTAGAGGGAGCTTCCTGTTGCTCCGTTGCCCTTAGAGGTAAGGGGCAACATGAAGTGGATCTATTTGTGATGTGTTTGTATTATGTCTTGTTATAGCATTGTTTTGTCAGTGCTTATTGGCAGTGTAGTGAAGGGGGGTTTCTTTCACCCATTGGGCTTGCATGCCATCATATGAGTGAACTAACCTAAAGTACAGATTTAATCCCTAATCCACTTACCATTCTGTTTTGTCTACGTTATAGGAATCATCCGGTGCAAAGAAAGCCCGCACAAACCCACAGGTCTACATGGACGTAACTATTGGTAACAAGAGCATAGGACGAATAGTCATGGAACTAAGGGCTGACGTCGTCCCTAAAACTGCAGGTAAAAATCAACATACCCTATAACTTCTAGCAGTTTGGACAGACAAATAGGCTTTACCACAGGGGGTCTTACATGTTATTTTTGTGGACTGTCCCGACTGCAAGAAGTTATAGGGTATCCTCTTGCAAACAGTGGGAGGGGCTGGATCCATCAGCTGGGTGTTTTCATAACTCCAGGTAGACACTCTGTCTTTCCTTAGCCATGGAATAGCATTAATTTTCCAACAGAAAGAGTATATATTTTATGGGTGTGTAAGTGGGGTTAATTACTGCCATCGTGTAAGTGGAATAGTTCTGAGCCATTATTGATCCCCATTCAGCCATTGCTTACAATTTTATCATTTTATTGGAAAACAAAAAAAAAAGAAGAAAATCTTGCTAGACTCCACCAGGTTTTTAAATCTGGCCTCAGGCTAGCAGGGCCAGTGCCCTAGCCGATTGAGCTACAAAGGCTTGCGGCAGAACGACTCTGACTTTTCATCTGAATACAAGCGGAGATCTTTCTCTATGGGAAACACTGACACAAGGTCATTAAATAAGTGTATTTTTTATGGAGAAATAAGGTTATATTTTTCCTTTATTTCTATATATGGTCACATGCTGTCTCAAGGCAGTTTGTTTGAAGAGTAGCAATGCTCATTGGCACTGGAGGAAGTTTAACTTTTCAAATTAATATCAACACTTCTGTGTTGTGTCTGTGTCAATTTCCATTTAGCACGGCATGAAACACTAATCAATCAATCAATCAATCAATTTATCTATGGTTCATCAATCAGTCAATCTGTTTTCTAATTCTAGTTTGTATTTTTATTTTCAGAAAACTTCCGTTGTTTGTGTAATCATGAGAAAGGTTATGGCTTTAAAGGCAGCTCATTCCATCGAATCATCCCACAGTTCGTATCCTTTGTCATGGTTATTGGAAGATTATGGTAGTTTATCAGTCGTTGTTGTTCTTTGTTTGAGTGGCGGCTCCATTCGATCGAATGATGTGCGCCAATAATTTATGAGTCCATAAACAGATGTTCTTTTACCTCTGTTAAATTTGTTACAACGTAAAATTCATAGGGTGAAGTTTCTCTTTTCAGCCCATATTTTAGGGGAAACAGTAGTACAACGACAACAGAATTGCCCATTGATACAAGCAAACTATTTACATTGCCCATCTGCTTCTGATGTAGTAGCCTGCGGCCGTGGCATAGTGGTTAGCGAGCGCGCTTTCTAAGGCCTACTTCAATTTACCGTTCACAAGATCGAGTCCGTCTGTCGACTCTCAGGTATATGAGTGAGTCACAAGATATGGCTCTGGCAATCGTGGGGGTGGTTTTTTACGAGGTTTCCTCTCGGTTTTCCACCATACTAGGGCAAGGAACAGTGTGAAGTTGACAATCCGTCGTCATATAAGTGAAATACCCTTGAGCACGACGTTAAACCCCAATCAAACAAACAATTAAATCTGGTGGAGTATACTTAACATGGCCAAGTTGTCAGTGACTGAAGAATGTAGGCGGGTTTTCTTTTCGGAAATAAATGTTATTCAACTCAATCAGTGGAATGACCTTAACTTGACCTTATAGATGTGTCAGGGGGGTGACTTCACTAAACATAATGGCAGTGGAGGGAAGTCAATTTACGGCAACAAATTTGAGGATGAGAATTTTATTTTAAGACACACCGGAGCAGGTTTGTTGCACCTTAAAAATTTAGTGTTGTAATACTGAGTTTTCTGGGAAATAATTTGTCTTATTTGATGCCTTGGAAAGACAAATACACGCTGTAGTAAGACACTAAGTAAACCATCAAGACACATTGTAAATTTCAAGACAGCTCAGAGCTGCCTACCCAGTGTACACCAAAACACCAGCAAAATACACATAGAAATTAATATTTTGTACTTTGCTGTAACACAAAAATACACAGAATGGTAAGAAAATACTCTATAAAAAAAACAAATTTTTTATTCATAAATTTCTTGTAGGGTAGGCAGGTCTGACAGATTAATCAAGATCTGTTTGCATTGATAACGAGGTTTATCAAAATAACAGTAAGGTTGACTCTAAGTATGAAGACTTCTTTTCCACATTTGAAAGGATGAATGTTATTGCCTGCATGGTGGAGTGGTCTAGAGTGTACGCTCTAGTGAGTGTATCCTTCTGGTCCACATGTCCCCCTCACCTCTGGGCTCGCAGGTTCGATTTGCCCGAACCGTATGTGGGTTGGTATGCCAGCAGCCAGCAACAGGTTGCGGGTTTTCTGGGTAAATTTATTACCCAGTTTTCCTTCCACAATATTGCTGGCCAATGGTCTGTCATTGGGATTTAATCCTGTTGATCCAACATCAGATGAATGAATGAATATAATAGACCCTTTTCTTAAGTGTTGTAAATGCATCAATTGAACGCAAAACGTTTAAAACCATCCCACTTAATGCAGGGTTTTCAAATTTTGCAAGCACATTGGTTTTGTACTAAATACATTCTATTTAAAATGGGGTCATTCGAAGCAAATTTTGTGTTTGTCTGTCTGTCCATCTGTATAGAGGATTTTTCAAATTTTGGAAACACATTGTTTTTAGACAAAACTACATTCCTATTTAAAATGCAGTGATTCCAATAAAATTTCTGGTTTCCATGGCAACATAATGAAAAAAATAGTAAGACAGACCACTAAACACAGGTTTTAAAAATTTTATAAACACATTGGTCTTACACTAAACTACATTTCTATTTAAAATGGGGATTATTCCAATCAAATGTTAGTTGGACAACCATAAGATTGAACTATTTTCATGATTTAAGGGGAGTTCCAGTGAATATAGTGACTGTTTTAGCTTGTTTCTCCTTAACTCCAACATTGATAGAGTACTTCTGGTGGGATTAAGTGAGTCACACTCACTTCTTGTTTAAAGTTACATGTATGTTTGATAACTTATTTTTTATGCCATGCTTAAGTTATTTCACTACTGTAGAGTCATGCTATGGTGTGCCAGCCCAATAGGGAATAGAAATCAGACTTTACAGCACTGATATCTAACAGTGACAACTGTAAAAAAATATATACAACGAAATCGAAAACGGATTGCCTTGGTGAGCAACAGATGTAGCAAAATGATTTCTCTTAAAACAAAACTTAATATAATCAGAAAGCTTGAAACACAAGAACAATACCAGTATATTTTTCCATTAAATTACATTGCGTACCACTGATTATTTTGAATTAATTATTTAACTGATTATTTTGAATTAATTATTTAACTTATTATTTTGAATTAATTATTTAACTTATTATTTTGAATTTATTATTAATCTGTTTCACTGTTTATATTCAGGGATACTTTCAATGGCTAACTCAGGACCTAATACAAACGGATCACAGTTTTTCTTCTGTACAGCGAAAACAGATTGGTATGTTCATATCGTGATAACTCATTCCCCAGATAATACATTTGTTTGTTTGAATGGTGTTTAGCACTCTACTTAAGGTTATTTCACTCACATGATGACGTGTCTGTCTTATAGGTGAAGCAAACTACCCTAATCACCACTGGCAACAAATAAAGACAAGACCGGACAAAAACAGGACATAATACAAAGACCTCTCCAACAGATAGGCTTCATGTTGCCCCTTAGCTCTGAGAGTACCAGGGGTGACAGAAAGCTTCCAAACCTTTACCGCAGGTGGTTGTAGGGGGCTTCCCATTGCTCAGGGGCTTTCAGAGCTAAAGGGGAACAGGAAGCCGATCTGTTTGTGATGTCTTTGTATTGTCCTGTATTTGTCCGGTGATGTCTTTGTTTGTTGGGGTGGTTTCCTTCACCCATTGGGCTGGGTCTCTGCGTGTGAGTGAAATCACCTTAAGGATTGCGTAAATCCCCGATCCAACAAAAGAACAATCCAACCCTTCACCCAGATAATAGGAGATTGACCTTTCAATCTGGGGTTTTTAAACTACAAAGAGAAATTCAACATGTTTCTGCCTGATACAGTGTGCTTTCACTTCTTCTCTAGATACTGTTTTAGTAAGTTTATAGATCAGAATTTGTTACCTGTATAAAAGAAACTCTAATAAATTAAATAGATTCGATCTTAACTCACAGCTTTCATAACGGTGTTGATTTTTAATGAAGACACACATGTTTCTCTGGTGTGATGTAATTGTATCATAAACAATATGTCATGGACACGACCATCTACTGATGAGCAGTCTTAACTTGTGCACTAGGAAGAATACCATTAATGGGTAGTGAGTTTAATACTCTCTGTTATCACCCTCCGGCTACGGGCAGTTTATTTGATTGTTTGTTTGTTTGTTTTTTTGATTGGTGTTTAACGTCGTACTCAAGGGTATTTCACTTACATGACGACGGAGACAAAAATAAAACGTACAAACA
>JAVFBX010230950.1:0-10837 GCA_034783855.1 Mopalia kennerleyi | reverse complement strand
ATCGGAATCATTTTTGTCAAAAAGATTTATTTCCCAAGTGTCCACTTTTCAATCTTTACTGGTTTCATTGGCTCGCTGTTAACGTTTATCGGCATAAGAATGTCCAAAATTGGATTAAATTTTCCTCGTAGGTCTCAAGAGACTTTGTTTTTCACAATTCTTCTGTTGGTCTGAATATTGGCTACTTTTGTCTGTCAGATTAAAAATATTCAACACGAATCGACGGCTTCAAATTATGTCTCATAAAATTGATTGAGTTTCGTTTAACAGCCCAGAGCTGTCTGGGCTACATAGCTCTGGGCTGTTAAATCAAGAAAATACATAACATTTATCTTATTTATATTATAGATAGTCTGTTTGTCATCAACGCAAGCTCTTAGCTTTTAGATTCTGTTTCAAACGAAATGTAACCGATGACTTCTTTTATCGAATGTAAAGGATATAAGGTTAGTGTTCTGAGAGAATCTATCACTTATGTCTGCCGAATTGGAACACACATATTTGTCTGAAAATCAGCAGCAATAAAAAAAAATGGGAAAAACTTGAAGTAGCATTAAATCCCATTGCTTATCTATGATAGTTAATAGCACTATCTGAAAGACGATTGTGAAAAACGAATACCTTTCGAATATTGTTTTCATACAGAGGTAAGAATGTACATGTGACTTGACCTAAGTCGGCAAATCCGTTTGATGAAAGCGGCTGTATTACTTGAAAGAATACCTTTAACATACATAAATATGGGGTAGAATTATCATTTGGTATTTGTTTTTTAAATCTCTAAAGGGAGATAAATATGTACCTCCCAACGACCACAGATAGCCGCCATTTTGTGCGTGGCCGTTTACGCACATGACGTGACTTACATGTGCTATATATATAGACGTTATGGAGGCAGATCTTTTGAACACTTTAAGCGTGTACCAGAAAGAATCAGACCTCCGATATAATCTGAGTTCACTTGGTAATCCATCAATCTAACTTTGTCCAGTGATATGTCATTAATCAACCTCTAATCTGAGTGTCTCAAAGCCTCTCACCTTGATATTAAAACCCGTACATTTCCTTCCTTAGTCAGAGATAATATCCTTGTGTAAGACTTCAATAAGATCTTGTCACAATTTCTTCAGTTATTTTCTGGTACACAGAAGATTAAGCAAAGAGTGAAAGGTTCTGCCGAATTAGTTATAAATACCGCACAGCAGCCGCAATTGTAAAAAAAAGACAAACACTAATATGAATGACAACCGCCCGTTTGCATTTATCATATATAGGGGTAAATTAACACACATGCACACATTGGATCAGTAAGCTAGGCTAATCAAACACATTTAATCGGACATACCATTTACTCAGATGTTTTGAGTAAATGAACATACATTGAGTCGGCAAGCTTAACAAACCACACTCATTTTATCAGACATTCTGGGTAAATTAACACTCAGATGCATATTGAATGGGTAAGACAGACAAACCAAACTCAATTAATCAAAAATACCGACTGAGAACCTAGCACTCAGATGCACATTGAGTCGGTAAGACAGACAACCCACACCCACGATATCAGACATATTGATTAAATTAACACTCAGATATACTTTGATAGACAAGAAAAAACTAAATTTTTCATAATTACTGATTAAATTAACACTCAGACATACTTTGAATCGGTAAGATAGACAAGAACGACCGCAAATAATCATAATTACTTAGTAAATTATACTCAGATACACATTAAGTCGGTATAAGCTATAGACAAACCAAACACAATAAAACAGAACATATTGTATCGCCTACTCTTTCTTATGTGTACAAGATACCCTCATCTGGTTCAGCTGTTGAAGTGGAGATAAAACTTGAGAAGTGTGTAGTTAAAAAATGTGAAATCCTTTGCAGCAAGCAATGTTCACTTAGTGTTTAGAATTGATCTGATCGTACACTGATGGATCCTGAAGATCTGGCGTTTTAACCAGGCTTATGTCTAAAAGCAACCGTAGAGTTACTATCAATCAGACTTTGGATTACAGACAATGTTAATAGGATAAATCAGGCTGATATTCTCCGTGTCTCTCACAGGTGTATATCCTGAAACAGCCGAAAGAGAATATTGTATCTCTTCTTTCGTTCACAGACATCGTACTTTGAGTTAACTATTGTAATTCTAATATGGTAGTTAATCATGATCAATTAAATTGTTATTATTTTAAAGACATTGATAAGAAAGTATAACATGGAACATTTATTTCACTAAAAAGAAGTACAAGCAACCAATACAACTGGACATTAGTCAGGGCAGTATGTAATCCACAGGAACAATGAATAATTAATTCGATATGATTTTGCAGTATGTGGTAACAGGCAAATTTCATGTGATATATTATATTTGGACACTAAGCGGTAAACACATAAGATAAACCTATGATTAACATTCATATAAAAGTGTTCACAGTCACAGCAAGGTCACCGGTATACGACGTAAGAACGAACCCGTTGACATGTTCCCCATTGCTCAGCCACAAAGCACAAACAGTCTCGATTCTTTCATTCTTGGATAGGAGCTAAAATGGGCTTAAAAAATGTGCAAGGCATAACAACAGAAACGCCAGATCAACAACTGGTAAAAACAAGGCAACAAGTTCCTCCCAACTCTCCGTTGATTAAATTAAAATGAAACAGAGGCGAAGCAACTTAAAACAAATGCCACTCCGAATATTGAAGTCGTTTTCTTTTCTATATTTCCGTCTTTTTATGAAGCCATTATCACAGACGGAAATGTAGATTACAGAAAATGACTTCAATTTACGGAGTAACTTTATGCTTGTTGATCTGTAGTCGTCCTTCATTTTGGTAGTAACGCAGTCTTGTTAGTTTTTCTAGGCAGTCTTTTGAAGATTTGGAGTCAGTCGATCACAATACGATAAGACGCTTATACCAGATTAAATCGTTGATAGCGGATTGATGATATAGACCTTCGCCATTGCGTGACTCGTATAATTGGGGATAAAATTTCATGGCGCGTTGAGCAAAACAAAAAACAACAAAAATGGTTGATGTTTAAAATGTCGCTTATGTCAATTATTGTTAGCGGAACAAATAGATGTCCGCTGTATCGATTTAATGTAAGACGGGCAGACGCTTTAAATACTGGATTCATCGGATCGATCGGCGCCACCAAGCTTGACCAAAACTATATAACTTTGACACAGTGACTATATAGAAAATCGAAATCAGATAGCACACGGAATGTAAAGCTACAAATCACAGAAATCCGTGAAGAAAAGCTCAAATTTATTGAGCAATTTTTATCAAAGTTGATCTATTTAACCCTGAGTTTAAATAGAAAGCATGCCGTCAAAGTTAAAAGAAACACACAAATAAAAGTTGTTTCCATGGGTCAGATTGAGGTCAAGGGTCGTTGATGTAGTAAACATACTTCGGTAAGTTTCGGGCAAATCGGGGCTTTTAAACAATTGCAAGTTTGATATTTATAACAACAGGGTGCTGTTTCTCTTTTTTTGTCCGTCAAGGAATTTTATTTTCCCCTTTGGGGTAATCTGTATTTTGCAATACTTTATCCGTATAAAAAACCTTAACCAAAAAAGCATCCATAGCTTAAGGCACAGGCCGAGATGTTACTCAACAATTTGGGCGACGATTCTTTGTCGAATTTGTTAATTTAAAAAGAGTAAATGGAGAGGTTTCTCTTTCGACTACATACACATGAAAACATTTAGAAAGACAATTATGCGTTGCAGCGTCTATTGTTCTGCCATCTCCTGTATCCGAATCTTAGTATTGAGACGGTTAATCTGTGTGAAATTTAACATATCTGTTTGAAGCTTACCTCGACCAGATACAAAGTCCACGTTTATCTGTGGTAAATTCGATCGAACTGAACTCAAACTCTGCGATTACAGAGACCTATCATTAGGTAGAGCTTGATTGATGACCAGCTCATTGTAGAAAAAACAAACAAAGAAGGATTCGCCGTCAGTGTTTTCTAGAAATGTAACTCTATAACGTCTAAAGTCTTGGTATACAAAGACTTTTATTCATAATGAGATACAATTTCAGCTAAGTAGCTTATGTTTTGTTTAACTTTTAGCCTTCTGTTGCTTCAAATTGCTTCAAATTGTAGATGATAAACATTAGAATGACAAAGATTGACGGAACATTTCCACATGTTTAAGATTTAAGAAATGTGGTGAAAACACATTTTTCTAGAGATAAATCATTGTGTAGAAAAATGCTAGTAATTGCATGGATTATCCTAAATGAGCAATAATAAGGAATAATATGAATCAGAGCAAATGGAAATTACAGCATGGTATCGTTGCTCCAATTGATTATACTAACAAGAATTGGAACACGCCATTCACAAGCATATATAATCCTCAAAGTTCCAAGGTAACTTCAAATTAACGCAATACATATCGAGAGCGTAAAGATAATTGTTTTTATTGGATTTACTATAAGCCTTAAATCCACGAGTGAAGGAATGATGTACTCTTACAAATAAGAGCATGTTTCAATTGAATCTGTCAAGGCATAATATAGTGTAGATAGTGTTATATAGAGTACCTGAGATGTTAGCAAGTTTTATTGAAGAAATCTTAATAAATGTTAATCCTTATTGTCATTTGTTAGAATGCGATGAAAAGTAAAAACAATACAAAAAACCCCAATAAAAAACAGAAAGAAAAACAAAACCAAACAGAACAACACGATTAAATCATAATACAAAGAAAGACAAGTAGGAGTAACTTAATGACGTGTCATTGTATTAATCAACACTCTTTTAATCATTAACTTAATATTTAAGTCATCAGTATTTTCCTCTGTTAGTACATTTGCATTTAATAAGAGATAGTTCTTCAAAGATACTGCTTGTTAAATTGATAATCATCCTGGACAACTGGAATTTGATAAACCTTAAAAGAAGGAAGAAGAAAAACGATACAAGGGCGCCACAAACAATGGTGAAGACGAATCAGTTGAATAAAACCATGTATATATGAGCGTTAAATTCCGTGCCGCTGGAAGACAGTACATTTAAAAGAGAGTGCTTCTATGTTCTCTTAATTGTCCTTACACAAAAGTCGTAACAGGCTGATCGATAACTGTTCAGAGATACTGCCTGTTAAATAAGCTTTTGTGTTTTTTGTTAGTGTCTACTTGTAATGTTAAACAGCAGTATGAATTAAATCTATGGAGACCTTTTGTATGATTGATTGATTGGTTGATTCATTGGCGTGTAAAGCCGTGGTCAAGGGTATTTCACTTACATGACAGCGTTGTATTGCAACAATAATTGAAACTGGCGCAATAATAATCCGTGATACCTCGGATTAGTCTACATACTTTATCTCAGGTGATACAAACTGATCATATTCAGGAACACAGCTCAATAGGATTTCCTTTCAATATATCATTACCTGAAATAGACGCATTGGCTTGATTAAAGGCTGTCAAATATTAATTTTAAAGCTACCAAAGCCTGCTGAAGGCTTATTTTCTTTACGGATAAGCTTTGAGATTCATTCTGGAATCTGAGAAACCTTAAAGAAGGAAGGAGGAAAACGATACCAACGAAGGCGCCACAGAAAATGTTGAAGAGGAATCAGCTGAATTAAACCATTTATATTTGTGCGTTAGTCCCCGTAATTACAGTTGCTGTTTGATGACAGTGCATTTAAAAGAGAGTGATTCTATGTTCTCTCAATTTTCCTTTCACAAAAATCTTAATGGGCTGAGACTTAATTCTTTAAAGATACTGCCTGTTAAATTAGCTTTTGTGTTTTTGCTAGTGTCTATTTCTTATGTTTTTAACGACAGTAGGAATGAAATCAACGGAGACCAGTTGTATGATTGATTGATTGGCGTTGAAAGCCGTGTTCAAGTATATATGATGGCGATGTATTGCAACAATAATTGACACTAGTGCAACCATAAAAGATGAAGTGATTTGATAAAGCTGGAAAGTTAATCGTCCTCCAGTGCAAAGTATAAAACAGTATTTCCACACTCCAAACAAACGGCCCTTTGTATGAATAAAAGCTTTTAGGGATAACGTTAGTGAGTTTTATTTTATCAACGTTCTTGAATGCGAATTTGTTATTCGATTCCCTATCAGTCAAGAAATGTCGTCTTGGCATTTTTCAGATTTCTCCTTATTCTTTCTTACACATTCATCTTAGTTCAGCATATTTATGATTTATTGCTTTGGATATAGTTGTACATGTAAGTTAACAATATATGATATATACTGACCATTGACACGTGACATTGAATAAATGTATGACGTAGACGATAGTTGTTATAATGTTTAACTGAACGAAATAATTTAATTTAATAAAAAATCGTAAATCTGTCTATGAAAGATGAATTTCTTTTTGATCGAAAGTCATACTCTTGTATATACCATTGTATGTACTAATATAGCCATAATTATTATGACTATTCAAATATCCCTAAACGACCTGATATGCATCTAGCACTAATGGACCGACATTGTAGACCACTATTGAATAATACAATGTTAATTCGGACTGATTAGCGTTTTATACCATACTAATGGTAGGTTCATTTAAATGACAGATACACACGTATTATACTAGTGGAGAGAAAGGGACAAATCTGTTCCAAGTCACGGTTAACTTTCACAAATTCTTATTTTAACAAGCGCATAATTTAATACAGATGAAGGCGATCACGATAGCTGAATGTAGTAATGATAAATTGTAATGAAGACGAATCGAAGCTATTTTGTTGTAAGCTCTCACCTACAAGAAAAGGGCCTCTCATTTGTTCACCTGGACAAGAATGTTCAGGACAGATCGTTCTTGGCACAATCCACGGAAATGCAACCGCTTGAAAGAAAAAAAAATCCAAAATTTATGTCTCAAAGTTCAGATAAAGGGAGTCTCACACGAATCAACCAGTTCTGGGCAGCGATGGGTGAGATGCAAAACTCCCAGAAACAGTTCAATTTGATTCTCGTTTTGATATTTAATTGAATCTAGGAATCCGTTTACCTGATTTCAGGATTCGTTAAAACTGCCAGGATAAAATTCCTCAGATGGCTCTTTGAAATATTCTAGACAAGTTTCGGCGGTTAAGCATGTTTTTGAAATATTATATGGGGTTATTCGTGTTAAGGTATTGCATCATAATCTGTCTTTTTTACATGCCTACTCATCTGTTTTCATTGTCACAGTCTGACCATGTTAACTTCACATCTATTTAACTGAAATTCCTCCATGTCTTTTTATGAACACATTCTGCGTTATAACATTCCTGGTTAAACAACAATTTATCATCGTTATCCATTACCAGTCCATTATCATCCACCCCCGTATCTTTAAATACTTTCCTTATCGGACTCCACATAGTAGAAAGTTGGTAAGTTTTATCATCTATCGTACTGTCGCTAGTTTATAGTGGACCCCACAGCTTATAAATGTTGATAGGAAGGCGGATTTATTTCGGAGAGTCATCATATAAACCAATTGCTTTGCCTTCGGGATTCCTTTTCAGTGATCTTACTTTCTCCTTAGTTTGGAAATGTGCTAATCCGGCTATAATCGGTCTATGTACCCAATATTGTCGATCAACAAGTCTGGGTACGCTCAAAAATTGTAACGGATCGCTTTATGATATTCACATTCTCGAAATAGACTCTCGCCGTTTTCTTGTAATGTCTTTTTAATGTATCCGAGAGTTAAATAACAACGCCTGAAGCAGGCCTCCAAGTCGATAACCCACGACTGAAATATATGATATATAAAAAAACTTGTAAACATGTTCGCGCCACGTGGATGGATTAATTATTATATCGATAAATCGGAAAAGTTTATTTCGCCCGCCATAGTTTCTCATTCATTCGGTCACCTCAATTGAGCGTTAGTTTCCTTGGTCTCATAGTGTACTACTTTGAAAAACGCAGTGACACCTTCAGAACAAGAAATGTGGAAGTGTGCAAAAGTTTTATTTCCTCAGTATCTTTGGCGGGCAATATTAAGCTTTTCAAACCAGCAAATCGATTTCAAAAATTGTATCCATTCAATATTCCTAAATCGGAATCATTTTTGTCAAAAAGATTTATTTCCCAAGTGTCCACTTTCCAATCCTGGTTTTATTGGCTCATTGTTAACGTTTAATGTTATAATAATGACCAAAATTGGATTGAATTCCCCGCGTTAGCCACAAGAGACTGATCTTCAACAAGTCTCTAGTTGGTCTGAATATTGGCTACTTTTGTCCGTCGGATCAAAATTTCCAGTACAAAATTGACGGCTTCAAATTATGTCTTATAAAATTTATTGGTTTTTGTACAAGCGTCCAAAGTTGTGTCTTGACGACAATAGTAAAAACTATATGACGTATGATAGATATCCCCGCAAACTATTAGTTTATGGGTTCAGTTGAAAACGAAAAGTAACCGAGGACTTATTGCTTAGTGCTTTGCCACTTAATATTTCAGTTACACAAATAAGCGCATTTATAAAATGATATTAGAGTATGAATTATAACAAGAGAAAAGCAATCAGAGATTGCTAAACAATATGCCGCCCTCCCATGCAGTCCACCCAAGACACACATAATTACATGCAGTGCACCAAAAATTAAAATAAAGAGATCAACTTCACTGTGTTATGCAGAAATTTGCATAATCCCGTGACTTTTTTCTTCGTTGAACATCCTAAGCCTAAGTGAAATAGTAACCAAGATACAGCCCGGACAAGCTTCCCAGACAAATGCAGTCAATTTGCATAATTATTGGGGAAATTTGCATAATTCCATGATTTATCTTCTACGTTGCACGTCTGCGTACATAGAAGAATGCACTATGCACATTTCAAAAGCCTAAGTGAAATTGTAACCAAGATACAGCCCGGACAAGCTTCCTGAACAAATGGAGCCAATTTGCATAATTTATGGTGAAATTTACATAATTCCGTGATTTTTTTTCTGCGTTGCACATCTACGTACATAGAAGAATGCACTATGCAAATTTCAAAAGCCTAAGTGAAATAGTAACCAAGATACAGCCCTGACAAGCTTCCCGGACATACGAACACACCGACACACAGACAGAAAAAGTAAAACCTATATGCCCCCCATATATGTCATCTCAGCCATAACGAAATTCACTTCTGTTTATGTATCCATAAAAATAAAACTTAAATAATAGAGCAAAAAGAACAGCTGCAGAAACTAGTTTCATAAAGAAAGGCTCAACAATTTTCAATTTCTCCTCTGGATTGATTGATTGATTGATTGATTGGAGTTTTACGCCGTGCTTAAGGGTATTTCACTTATCTGAGGGCAGTGTATTCCAACAATAATTGACACCAGCACAACCAAGATGTGAAGCATTTCCACAATGTTGGAAAATTAATTTTCCTCCAGTGCTAAGTAAAGACAGTATTGCTACTCTTCAAACAAACTGAACTTAGGCCGAGGGCTTTCTCCTCTGGAAACCAATTGGGGCTATCTGGATGGTATCCAGATGGACATAGGCTGGCAATGCTATAATATGACTGAATTTCATGAGGCTTATGAGAATTTTTTTCTTTGGTATTTCATATTGCTCATAAAAGTCCACAGATGGAGGGGCTAAGAAGATACTTAAAAGGGTTGTCAGTAGCGTTAAGCCCTGCATTAACCAATAACCACCACTAATAAAGCTACAAATGTCATCTCAGGCACGACAGCTCTGTGGTAATTGAGTTTGGGTGCTTAACACGGCCTCAGGTGCTGATGCTGATTAAAAGTTGTGGTACATGTACTGCTGTAAATCCATTAATTGGTCCACCTGTCACTGATCATGGTGATTAACCCTGTTTTGACTTCCTTCCTGTACATAACATCAACACCTTTTTAACGAAACATATTCCCACCTGTCTGGAAATTAATTAATTTACCTTTTCATTCATCATATCCCAGTGTCGTTTCTTTAATCCAGGGTTACAGAGAGCGTTAATCAGGGGCATATTGATCTTGAATTTCTCCAGTTTAGTTTTGATTGTTGTGGCGGCTCTCAGAGGCCCCTTGTAATCTGGGTGACCAAATATCTTGGTTAATTTGTAAGCTGTTCTCCACAACGACTGGACCTGAAGGATATAGGTAGAAAAGTGAATGCTGAGCCAGTCCTAGTGAAAGTATCTCCCGTATAATGGTATCTTCATCAAACTGCCCATCCAAACATATGGTTTATACAATACTTTATATCAACATTTAATCAGGATTGGAAAACAGGACAAAGCCTTTAAATGCCTCTTCCAATGACATTTATACAAGTATACATTTCACAACAATATGGAAGATTTTCCAAAAATAAGAACTAATTAAAAATAAGTAAACAAAATAAACAAATAAACACAAAAACAAACAGGAGCTAGAGAAACTTGTGAATTAACACAAACGTTAATCAACACAAACGTTAAGTCAATATTTGTCTTTTTATACAATAATTTGTTTATATAGTAAAATCTTAAAACACTCAATTTGTGTAATATTCATATAATTTATACCCATTGTTTCAATTATTGTAAATATCATTTTCTGGGGGTAAAACTAGCATAGGTGCTATTCCCCTTCCTATACCTTCCTTGATATATATTTTCCATGTACAGTATATCTAAAGCTGAATACAATTTTAAAAATTGAAATAAAGTCATATATATTAAAATATACATGTATATGATCACCGGACTAAAACACCATTTCCCCACAACAAACACCTGTACACATACATGTATGGCAAGCCGTTTTATCACTTCTACCTTTATTCTACATATGTTGAATTCTTTTCCACATATGTGAAATTGTTTTC
>JAVFBX010230939.1:0-10838 GCA_034783855.1 Mopalia kennerleyi | reverse complement strand
GCTCCAATCCGTTTCCGGAGCAGAACTCGAAAACTATAAAGCCAATCTTTATGAAACTTGGTAGGCACATTAACCATCACCTGTAGTTGTGCCTTTTGCTATTAAGGATTCATCTTTTTTAAAATCTGTCCGTCTGTCTGTCCATTTGTTGGGATAGCTCGAATCCATTTCCGGAGCAGAGCTCGAAAACTATAAAGCCAATCTTTATGAAACTTGGTATGCACATTAACCATAACCTGTAGTTGTGCCTTTTGCTATTATGGATTCATCATTTTAGAAATCGATCCGTCTGTCTTTCGGTTCGTCCTTATGGCTCAAATCCGTTTCCGGATCAAAACTCAAAAACTATAAAGCCAATCTTTATGAAACTTGGTAGGCACATTAACCATCACCTGTAGTTGTGCCTTTTGTTATTACGGATTCATCTTTTTAAAAATCTGTCCGTCTGTCTGTCCATTGGTCGGGATTTGATCGAATCCGTTTCCGGACCAGAACTCGATTACTATTAAGCCATTCTTTATGAAACCTGGTAGGCACATTAACCATTAACTATAGTTGTGCCTTTTGCTATTACAGATTCATCATTTTAAAAACCAGTCCGTGTGTCTGGATAGCTATAAATCGTTACCAAATCCATTAACACTGTATAGAAAATTCCATGGTTACCTATAGTTTGACTGGTACCCAACTCAATTTCCCACTTTTCGCATTCTTCCTTAAAACACGGCATGTTGCGTTACATTATCTGAAAGGTCTTGGGTTACCATGGTCACCCCACAAACACCCCACGAGGGCGTATGTTGGGTTTACTAAAACTCTTGTTGTCAATTAAAAACAACATCCAACTATAGTGCCTTTGTTTTATGAATATTATTGGTATTTTGGTCACATAGGCGCAATTGCCATATTGTAGACCATACACCTACATGTGGTATAACCATCCAATTAACAAGCCACACCCACACTCTTGACCTGTGCAGAATCGAGAAACAGACCCAAGGAATGATCCAACAACCAAATTATGATTGACGGGGATCACTGTTTCTGAGAACTGACAACCCAAGCCAGCGTCCTGGCATGTGGTTTCTTTGAAGTCCAAAACAATTTGCAACATAGTTTAAACTCTAGGCTTTTCAGCACAACAAAGGATGTACAATCCATAGGCTATAATACAGGCCTTCAATTATATCCAGGAAAAACAGGTGGGTGACCAACAAACCACAAGACAAGTTCTTTACAATAAAATCCATGCAAAAACATGAAGTGTTGTATCAGGGTTCCCACACTTAGACAAAAATGTTTTTCCAGAATCATTACTATGGCAGTAATTTTGCATCGGTGTAATAATTTTTTGCATCCATGGTTCTATCATTAGTGAAGAAAATATACATGGACACCCTTGATCAGTTACAATTTTAAGCTTGTCAACAACCCGGTGTTATTCAAGATAACCTACCAATGGACAACCTAAAGAGCAGGAAAAAAAGTTGACCATGCCAAAATAACTGCAAAATTAAGTTAAAAAAATTGAAAAATTGTTGAAAATTCGCGACTCAAACTAGAGCAGAAATGAGCACAGCTAACATACCCTCGCCGATATATATTTGTATACGGGCAAACCTCCTATCAACCATGTAGTATAATACTAAATGGAACTTGAGCATTTAATCATTTAATAGTTTACAATATTATTGTTCATCACACTATAATGAATTATGCAATTTGAAAATCAGTTTTTTTTTCTTTCTCTTCTTTTTTTTAAAGATAATTTGCTATGAATAGATTTCATTGCTCCATACCTTTGTCAAATGAATATGTATTTTATAAACAATCTGTGCTGTTCCTCAACTTAAGATTGAGCCCCCAGACAAAATTAACTTTGAGATTGGTGTATACATTTAAGCATGTTTGTATAATTTATTTTTCCCTTTTATGAATTGTTATATGTTGTTGACATATATACCTGTAAGTGGGTTACTCGCTTGTTGGTTTGAAGTCGATAAAAAAAAATAATAATTTACTATACTGATGTTTTCTACCTAATTACCTGATTGAAGGAGATATAAAGTTTGGTAAAAAAAATATTGAATGGATCTTTAGATAGGCATCGGAAACCAAACATACTGCACATATTAACATTTGACCGTTAAAATTGCAATATGCAAATTAGGTATGCTCCGTAGAAATGCAAAAATGGCAAAAGGCACAACCCAAGTACCTGATTAAAGCAAATATTAAGTTTGATAAAAAATATTTAACGGTTCTCTAGATAAGCTCTGGAAACCAAACATATTGTACATATAAACATTTGACCTTTAACATTGCAATATGCAAATTAGGTATGTGCTGTAGAAATGCAAAAATAACAAAAGACACAACCTAAGTACCTGATTAAAGGAAACATAAAGTTTAATAAAAAAATATTGAATGGTTCTCTAGATAGGCTCCAGAAACTAAACATATTGTACATATTAACATTTGACCTTTAACATTGCAATATGCAAATTAGGTATCCACTGTAGAAATGCAAAAATAGCAAAAGGCACAACCTTAGTACCTGATGAAAGCAAATATAAAGTTTGGTAAAAAAATATTGAACAGTTATCAAGATATGCTCCGGCAACCAAAGTGTGACAGACGGAAGAACGGACAGATGGACATTTGGAGAACTATATACAAATAATAAAAAGGTTATCAGTAAGGGCATGAAGCAAAATATAACCATTTAAAAACTCTGCAAAGTTGTTTACAATTATTATTTTTCAAAAAAAAAAAAAAACACAAAAAATCGTATTCAAAACAGGGGATGTTACTCTTTCATCAAAAAAAAATCAATACTCTCCAATTACCTCCCTTGTTTTATGACTGAATATGCAAATCATGCGGCAAATCGTTTTTGTTCTACCATTTTGTAAAACAATCAAACGAAAGTCAATATTGCAGTAAAATAATCTCACTAATAATTAAGTTTGGTTTACCAGCTTAAAGATTTAATCCTGTATTGCTGCCATAACGAATTAATAAAATATATCCCAATTTAAAAAAAAATAAATACAATGTATTGTAATTCACGTAATGTGCCAGTGTTTGTATGGATACATTTACAGCTGGCCATTTTATCGATTTTTGTTGATCCTCTTGAGATATTTCGGCAATGCTCATTGGTAAGGCAAAATATTCAAAAGTGAAAAAAAAAAAAGAGAGCATTTACGGTTCTCCACATATAGGTTTATAAGGTTCAAGAAAGCCCCTTTAGTGAAATGACTCCAGTTCAGGAGAGTGACATAACACACATGCGCGCCTTCACGTCACGTCCCCATTACTCAACGTTTAGGTTATTATCCCATCGCCGTTTTTTAGGCGAAATATACGTACACGTGCTAGTTTGTTATAAAAAAAATTATTTTAGATTTTTATTTAGCAAAAATCAAGCACTTTCAAGGACCTTTTGCAAAAATGGCGATTTTAGTTTCTGAACGTTTGGTTTGACCAAAATTGACATTAAAAACAGTGAGGATATTTGCAAGTAAACATGTTTTAGCCGATGAATGAAAAGCTGTTCTCTTGGAGGTCTGCACTTTTGCCGATTGGATTCCAATAGTATTTACTTTTTTCCCGCCAAAATCGACCTAGGATGACAGCTGTCATTAACAGTCAATACGCCCAACCAATCAGGAGTAATTGTCAGTTTATAAGCCGACGTAGGTGGGAGTGGCTTGTCGATTCAAACATTATATGGACAACACTTCATTGTCAATGTAATGTAGGCAGTGGGCAAAACATGCACTAACAAAGGCATGGTCTCATAAAACAATATATTAGTCCCTTTTACACCTTCCCACCTATTTTCGGAATCTTCCCGGGAACGAGGTTACCGTGTTCTCGACTTTTTCCAGCCATGATGAGTGAGTCACAAGATGTGGCTCCAGCAATCACGGGGATGTTTTTACGAGGTTTCCTCATGGTTTTCCACCATAATAGGGCAAGAAGCAGTGTGAAGTGGACAATCTGTTGTCATATAAGTGAAATACCATTGAGAACAGCGTTAAACCCTAATCAAACAAACAAACAAAAAGCTTAATGATTTGTGCCATGCTTTTTTTATTTCACAGGACAGAAATGAAGAAAGTGATCCAAACAGTGTTTGTTCAGAATACAGTAGGCTATGAGTTCTACACAAAAACAATGAAGTGAGTTATATTAATGTTAGGAGATCAGAATCAATCTGTTATATACAGATACACTCTGGTATTTCTACACAAAAACAATGAAGTGAGTAATATTAATGTTAGGAGATCAGAATCAATCTGTTATATACAGATACACACTGGTATTTCTACACAAAAACAATGAAGTGAGTTATATAAATGTTAGGAGATCAGAATCAATCTGTTAATAATGTTCTATACAGATACGCACTGGTATTTAGCTCCATACACACAACTTTCTCTGTACTTAAATTATAATGTGGTTCCTTAAACCATTGGACTGACATCCCATGCTACAACTGACATACAATTGTTTTTGTAAGCATTGCAATTAGGCTATTTATTCAGTTTTTATCTTTTATTTGTGAATAAATGAACGATCGCAGATAATTTTGTAAAATTTAGCAGCTTATTTTTCCTTTTCATTTTTACCCCTCCACCAATAATTGTACTCGAGGTATTGTAGTCTATATGTATGTCTATACATCTTTGCCTTCATTTTTTTATGGAATGTATTTCAGAGGTTTACAAACTATAGAACTGTGCCTCTATAGCCATTGAATGAGGTCTCAAAACCCAATCAAAGAAACAAATATTTTAAATATCTCCATCAGTTGGTCCTGTAGCCTAAAGTTCCTGGTAGAGACGATAACATTTTTCTCTCTTCGTTTATTCAAAATATATATATATAGGTAAATTTTCAATGTAATTATTCCTGTATATTTTTGCCTCTTTCACAGATATGAACTTGATGAAACGAGTCCACAGGAGTATATCTTTGAAAAGGGAAACCCTTATGTGATATTGAGTAAAGCCATCAAACCCAGGAAAACAACAGTGGAGAAAACAAATGAATCAGTTACCTCCCCTGTATCTCACGCCGCTCACTGCCATGGAACAGGCTGTTGTTAATGTACAAACTATATCTTGAACTCATTTTGTGTAAAATCAGATCTTAAACAACTTCCTCAGATATGTGGTAAACTTTAGATCTGATTGTGTCCGTTAACAAACTACTTCAATTCCTTGGTCTAAAATAATCACAAACCCACACCCTCTTATTTTTGCAAACTCTGACACAACTTTTAATCTGGTGTTAAATTGAACAATAACCTTTTAGAAACACATTTGTGTGCTAGGTTTACAAATGCCGCTTTGAGAAGGATTTTAGCAGATTTAAATGAAAAGCCTGGGCATTCATTTGATACAGCATTCATCCGATCTCTGCTGAAGTTTTTGTTTGTCCAAATTACATATTTAATCTCTTTTACTTGCTGTAAGAACGGAAATCTGTGACCTTACTTAGGTAGGTGTACAGACACACTTTGTAATGAATTAGTATGTTTTATAAACAGGCTTAATAATTGTATATTCTGTTTGTGTCCTAATTGGTTGAAGTAGCTCTCTTTCAGAAGGCCAATGCTCTCAGGGTAGTCCTACTGCCTCAGCATTGGACTTCCTCCTTTTTACAATCTGGTTTATAAACTTATGGACCTCTCTATTTTCTTAAACATGCTATAAAAAAAATAAATGTTTCTTTTAAATGTATAATTTGTGTGTTGTTATTCAAAGTTAGTGAAGTATTGTTTGTCAAATCATTTAGATTATTGCACTCGGATGTATATGCTAGACCAGCATTGGAAGGAAATAACCTTTGACATCACTAGTGACATGCAATGGAGATGTATAAGGAATGAAACTATGGTGCAAACCTAGTCGGGAAGTTCTCCTTATAGGCCTGTTCACATAGAGCAAACTTTCATCCAATCAGACACATTGCCCCCTTCAGTCGATACGATTTCAACAGGAAAGCTTTAAAATAATTATTTCGAACCAAGGTGATGCGCCGAGGCTGATCAAAGTCGAACATTCTCTTCCAACGTTGGCAGAAAAAGGCGCTCTTTTATGCTTCGAGTTTGGAAAATCTACATCGAAGAGTAGAATCAAAACAAACAAAATGACATACTTGAACAACACATTTTGAAAAAGAAAATTGTTGAACAGATTATATTTTTGTCAGAAATGTGGCGGAGCGTTATCGTACCGATGTAAAATTTCTTTATGAGCACAGGAAGCAAACCTTTTTGAGCCCGCAATATATTGGTGGGGTGTTCTCCCTTGTCTTTGATGACACAGGAAGCAATCCAGTTCGAGGCCACATTATATTGGTGGGATGTTGTTCTCCCTTGTCTTTGATGACACAGGAAGCAGCCCAGTGAAAGGCCACATTATATATAGCTGGGATGCCCTGTTTTTGATGACCGAGGAAACAACCCAGTGAGAGGCCACAACATATGGGTGGGTTGTTCTCCCTGGTCTTGAAAACACAGGAAGCAGCCCAGTGAAAGGCCACATTATATGGCTGGGATGTTCTCGCGTAGTGGTTAGCGATCGCGCTTTCTTACACCTACATCGATTTACTGTTCACAGGATCGAGTCCATCTGTCGACCCTCAGGTATTTGAGGGAGTCACAAGATGTGGCGGTTTCCTCTCGGTTTTCCACCTTACTAGGGCAATGAACAGTTAGAAGTGAACAATCTGTCATCATGTAAGTGAAATACCCTTGAGTACGACGTAAAACCCCAATCAAACAAACAAACGATTGAGATGACCCAGGAAGCATTCCAGTACGAGGCCACACTATATTGGTGGGATGTTCTTCCTTGTCTGATGAAACAGGGAGAGGCCACAACATACTGGTCAGATGTTCTTCCCTGTTTTTGAGAGCCCAGGAGCCAACCCAGTGAGAGGCCACGACATATTGGCAGGATGTATTCCCTGGTCAGTACAGGAAGTAAATCTAGTGAGTGTGCACAAAACACTTGTCTTGGATTACCCAGGGAGCTCCCTCCAAGAGAAGTTATCATGTTAAAGGTAACCTTATTTGGGAAGTAGTTATGAAAGTTTTCTGGTCCTGATAAACAGATTGTGGACTACCTCTCACTGTTAAAAAGGCAGTCAACACTTGCTATGTGAATAGCCCACACCTGGTATATGAAGGTAGTTCAGTGTTGGATTTGACATGCCAGCCCAATGGGTGAAGGAAACCACCATTGGCAAAAAACAAGGGACAAATACAGGACATAATACATACACCACAAACAGATCGGCTTCCTGTTCTTCTTTAGCTCCGAGGGCAACACGAAGCTCCCTCCAACCACTCGCTAGTTCACATTGATGCAGGCTTTAAGTCATATTTAAGTAAAGCCGAGTAAGAAGTGTACAATAGATCATGACGCATGTATTTCAAATATAATATCACTTGTGTGTGAATTTAAACCTCGATCAAACAAAGGAGACAATTTATAGATTGAAGCAGACCTCTGGTATAGGGAGCTCCTCAGATCATGGATTCCAGTATACCGTTGATTTGGAGAGAGGTGTGCAAGTATGTACAACTTTCTATTCCCATTGTTGAGTCTTGACGGACTCTTTGAACAGGTGATCTTGTGCAAGTATGTACAACTTTCTATTCCCATTGTTGAGTCTTGACGGACTCTTTGAACAGGTGATCTTGTGTAAGTATGTACAACTTTCTTCCCATTGTTGACGGACTCTTTGAACAGGTGATCTTGTGCAAGTATGTACAACTTTCTATTCCCATTGTTGAGTGTTGACGGACTCTTTGAACAGGTGATCTTGTGCACCTCTTCTATTGACAGTGCCAGTAAAACTACTGGACACTGAATTCAAGAAGCTTTCAGAATGTATTTCTAAAAGTTAATCATACAGGGTTTAAGTCCGTTAGTAGATCTCAATCTTATGAGTTACCGACAGATATCCCAAGAGAAGGTAAATCAGCCTTCAAATGAGATATAGAAATTAATTAATAAATGTGAGTGTTACACTACAAAATTGCTTATTGCCAACTTTCTAATTTGCTGCCTGATGTGCATTAGCTTTGTCTATTAAGCTATATCACTTACACAAACAATAGGTGGGTTTTAGAATATTTTATTAGTAAAACCAGTTGATGTGCTTATACAAATATACCACATCTTAAAATAATGAAGAAAAAAAAGAAATCTTTAAATGCATTTAATAATGTTCATGGTTGAAAATATACTACAATGGTTTGTTTGGGGTGTACTGTGGCTTCACAAACAGGACGGCGTGACATCCCAACTGGTGCCGGAAATCATCCTGGACACCACTGGCAATACTCGACAGGACATTCATGAAACGCCACACATCAAATCGGCTTAATTTTCCTCGACTCAGAAAACCGCCGTGGACCAGAAAGGCAACCACAGTGATTGTTGGTCACATTATTTATTATGGATTTTATTTCATTTACATGACACAATTATCCACACCCTTTGATTGCCAGAGCCATATCAAATGACTCCCTCATATGGCCAAGGTCGACGTAGAGCCTTAAACCGGAGATCGAACATGGAAGGACAGTCAATAGTCGGACACCCTTGGGTCAGGAACCACAATGGCTACAGAAAGTGGGTATAAATTCTTTGGCACTTCAAAACCACATGTGTCAAATTACATTTATTGAGGAGACTCCTTATCAAAATTACTAATAACACATCTTCTTAGTTAACTCTGCAGAGACCTGATAAACCTGTTGAAAGTGTCCATCGCTATGCCATTACATATATAGTAATGTAAGGAAATTTAGCTAAGTTTACTAAAATAAATTTTTTACTACCAGCTTCCTCAGATTTTGCACATTTCTCTTTTCAAAAATGTTGAGAAGGTACTCCAGCTACAATGTTGAGAGATCAATGAGAAGGAAAATACTTTTTAGAAAACACTCATTAAACAAATACTAGTCTGTTCGCATTACTTATGTTTAACATCCAATCTAAGGAACAGCCCCATTTCACATATTGAAATTAATACTAGCTTTGTTTATTGTTACATTCAATATTTACAATTTTACATGGCTGATAAATAGTGGAAATCTAAAACCCATGTGAACCCTCAAGCTTGTTTAGCTGATTGAAGAGAGTCCAGCTGAGCAATAAAACCACCCACTTTTAAACTAACTGGGTCTTAAAAATGTCTTAATTTTATTCATATGTACAAATAAAATCTCAACCTTCACTTAATCTACCCTATACCTGTTGTACTAAATAACCAAAACAACTTATATTCTAAGAAAAGATGACTGAGTGACAGTTCTAAAATTTGTATAGAAGAAAATTGGTTTAAAAAAAACATATTTTACAATGAGAAAGTAAAAATTTTACTTAAAGAAAGAAAAATGATATCAAAATGCCCACGGTTGAAAAAAAAAAACACAATTCCATGAAAATAATGCTACAAGGAGGATGAGGATGGTAAAAAATTAAAGATCTATCATCAGAGAAGCAAAATAACTCATAACCACTATTTCTCTAAAATTGAGCTCTAAAAACCCAATAATATGTTATTTTTTAATATCACATGTACACAAAATGAAATTAAACCTTCTTGGATGTAGGATACTTTGTATATAAAATTCCCCAATTTTAAAATGGATTTAAAATTGAGATTGTCTCAGCAGCCATTCCTTCCATTAAATTCTTAATCTGTAAGTTAATTTAGCATTTGACCAATCCACATCAATGTTGTCTCCATGGAGAACTATCAGATCCAATCAAAACCTTTCTATCATGGAAGCCCTCGACTGTCCCACTCCAATCCATCGAACTGAGAATAAACAAAAAACAAAATGAACAAATTATGAAATGGAAGGGCTCTACATGCTGCCCTTGGGCATCCAGATAGAACTGTTATGCATAGACAAACTGAAAAATATATTTTTTTTTATCTGGAAATGTATTAAATGGATGTTTTTTTAGTTTTCTGTGATTTATTAATTGAATTGGGACCATCAAACTGTATATACTGCAGGCTAGAGATCACTACAGGAATGCTCACAGTATAATTGATATGGGTAAACGAGAGTGTTCAGCGACTTCCCCTATCATGGTGACTGGTCCATGGACGCTTCTTGGTCGCCCAAATCCATTCAATTGTTGAATTTGAGAGTACATTCATTAGAATTTAAAACAACACATTAGACAATATTTATTATATTCATCATTTATTAAAATATTACCAGATTTGATATACTATTTCAATCTGACAATACTTTGAAGCACTGCTAATGATCTTAGAAAAATGATAAAAATATGAATATTTATTATTTGCCTAACTTACTTGGAACATTCAGGAGCTCTTCTATTTTTTGTACATACATCTGGGCATTCGCAGGAAGATCCTCAAATTTTCTCACATCTTCAGTGGGCGTTTTCCAGCCAGGTAACGTCACGTAGTCCACCTTCACCTTACTCAATATACGATCATGAGCTGAAAAGTGAATCACATGATCCCATGTTACAAAATAAATCTATACATTATTCAGTGGGCTTTCAGCGTTTTGTATATAAAACAAAAGTTTACATGATTTAGATTATATCTCGACGGTGACACCATGATGGTTAGACCACAGGCTGGCTGTGCTGTGGGGAGAGAACAGACCCAATGGGGTCTTTTTATGATTATGCAAACTTATTTGAGGACAATCGTCTTCTCGCGAGAGTTATTATACTGGACGAGACTAAGACAACTCTCGTACGCCATACCAGGCCATCGCGCATTGATTTCCGCCAATTTTTGGGGCGACC
>JAVFBX010230938.1:0-20479 GCA_034783855.1 Mopalia kennerleyi | reverse complement strand
TTACAAAATGACACCTGCCAGTAAGCCGGCGGATAAGTTAAAGATTCCAGGTGAGTTTTATTTTAGGTTGATTTGTTATTATATGTCGATTATAGGAGATGCTTATAACTGACCTTTCCCATATTCTAATATCTATATATAAGCGAAGGCCTAATCAATGACAAAGCCGGTCGGTCACTGGTAGCGGATGTTTACTAACTAGATACAAGTGTCTGTGGTCTGATACAAGCAAGTTTTAATTTTGATTATTTCTTTTCTTGAAACATTTATCTACTATACTCGTTTGTGTTTAATTAATGGAATGATGAACCCTCGTTGAATTACATCAACTACAGGGCCCAGTTGCCTGAAACGCTATTAAATTTAACCCACTATTAGATGACGTCACGCCATGTTGTAGGTCTATTTCTAACCCGGTATTATCAATTTAATCTGGTGTTAGCGGCTAACCGCCTTTCGGGCAACTGGCCCCAGAACAACTCTATGTACTGTTGTTAATCGTTATAAAAGGAATGAAAGGCGAAAGAACTTAATTATTAACATCTTCTTCACACATAGTGTGCGATTTCCTTTATTTCGTATAGGTGTCATAAACTCTATCGGAAACACGATGACAGCCATGTTAAAGGAAAGGTCTGATGGCAGTACAATTGACAACAGGGAAAAGGCAGTGGAGGCTTTGGACCTAAAGAAAAGCTACGTAAATGAAAACGTTTCCGAGGGCGAGACACAGGAAACAACAGGCCTTAGAAGAGAAGAACGAGTGTTTTTATTGACAAGATTAAGCTTGCTTCAGCAACACAAGACCAAGAAACAAGAGGAGTTGGTAAAAAAAGTCTTACATTATTTTTGTGAGTTTTTTTTATAAATGATGCTGTTGATGATAGAATCCTTGGCGTTTACGATTATCATATGTATATTTTTTTTCACACACATGCTATTTCAGCTTTTTAAAATAATTCACCGGCGTCCTATTAGTAAAATAACCCCGAGGACGACGCTAAATCCCAATCAAATAAACAATATAATAAGTCATGTTAACGTCCCGACCTGTACAACTCAATTTTCCCCTCGATTTTCAAATTTCATTTATAGGTGAAATTAAAGATAGCTCCGTTGCTGAGTTCTGTCGAAAAGACGTTGGAGATTGTGTCCGAATTTTTGGTGGAAGGTCAAGAACCAGCAATATTCACCGCACCGCAGATAACAGCTTCTATTGAAAAGAACGTGTTGAAAAGGTTTCTCAGCCAAAAGACTGTGTTGAAAGATGCATCGATACAATTTTCAGCGAATAATACAAACGACGATAACAATTATGAACAATTCACTGTAAAGGTACAGAATCCCCGTTCTTATTGCTATAAGAGACCTTCTAACAGAATCACCGTTCTAATTGCTATAAGAGACCTTCTAACAGAAATATCCATAGTTTCACTTTTACGCAGTACTAATTTACATGTCATGATGGGACAACTTTTCAGTAGAATATGATATATTGCATGTTCGTTCGATTGATCGACATTTAATTCTGTGCTTTCTGGGGAATATTGTCATTTGATTGATCGAAATTTAAATCTCTGCTCTTTGGGGTATATCGATTGATCGCAACTAAAGTGTGCTTCCTGGGGAATATCGTCAGTCGATTGATCGCCATTTAAGTGTGCTTCCTGAGGTATATCATCAGTCGATTGATCGCCAGTTTAGTCTGTGCTTCCTGGGGTATATCGTCAGTCGATTGATCGCCAGTTTAGTCTGTGCTTCCTGGGGTATATCGTCATTCGATTGATCGACATTTAATTATGTGCTTTCTGGGGTATATCGTCATTCGATTGATCGACATTTAATTATGTGCGTTCTGGGGTATAACGATTGATCGACATTTAATTCTGTGCTTTCTGGAGTATATCGATTTATCGCCATTAAATTCTCTGCTACCTGGAGTATTTCGCTTATGTGAAAAAGTTACATTAACAACCATACTATGTTTTTGTTTGGTCCTGTTGGGAAATGAATGGTCCGCATGGCTATACTTGAAAATACTAGCCTGATACTACCCTGCGACGCAGAGGGCTCGATATATTCAGTCTAATCCAAGTTTATATAGAGTGTAGCAACTGACCCTGCGATGCAAGTGTGCAAAAAAGCTTTCTTGCACCCCGAAACAGAATTAATAATAAAGCTATATCTGCTTTGAGTTATTTATTCATTTATTTATTCAAAATAATTAAATAAAATATCGGTACGTAATTGGACGATCTCAGTGTCTCTGGTAGCGATTACTGGCTTTATTGATCTTGATTTACTTTACATGCACTTTGTTGATATATATGTAACTGTTTGTAGACAATTCTTCATGAACGGAATCCATATGTTTGGAAGATGAATCTGGCAAACAATACGATCTCCTCTCCCACAGTGCAGGTCAACATAACACCCAGTGACGACTACAGTCTCTCCTCCCATTTGAAATTAGTTTACCAGGTTGACATAAGTAACCCTAGCAGAGTACCAATAACCTCACTCACCCCTCAGTATATACCTTTAGATTGGGACCAGATGTTATATCACAGAACCGAACTCAAGTCTCTCCATGATAATATTATTATAGACCTCAAGCCGGCCGGACAGGATATGGGGTATGATGTCTATTTCCGATCAGGAACATTTCCCACTTCAGATAAATATGACTTCCACACTTCTCTGGTCTTTACGAAAGAGACAATCTTAACGAAGCAGTCGGCAAAATGTCCAGCCAACAGCTTACCTATGACTGGCACAGTTTTTATTGGACTGAAACCGCGAATACTCGGTAAGTCCAAAAATAAGAATATATATTAAATCCCGGGACAGGTCGACCGCGATCGAAATAAACTGGAAACAACTAGTCGCCGTCGACCTGTGCATTACACTCATTTCGAGTTTTCACGCATGCTCAAAAGGTAACCACATGATCAAAACAAAATGTCTGCATGCGCACATGAGCATGTTGTGAAAACTTACAATCTCGTGAAAATTTACATAACAATATTTCTTTCAACGCTGTAGCAACAAAACAATACTATACAATCAAAAAAGATAATAAAAAAAACCCACCACTTCAGATGCAAACATAATATTATCTTTACGTGGCATTTAGAAGTTGAGATAATTAACAAGTGCAAAAATATATGGGATTCACCTTCTAGTTTATGGTAGCCTTACGTTTCACTGTTTATCCAGAGATCGTTATCAAGCATATGCTTGAGCACTGAAACGCTAAAATACACTAGAGATAGGAAAACACGTAGGCCCCTATTGTTTGTCCTATTATCATGTTACATTTTGTCCACACATCCACACATATTTCAGTCCAGTAGCTTATTTAAAAACTCATTTAAAGCGCATAATTACAGTTTTTTCTCAAACACTTCGAGGTGAAGGAGTCAGACGACAAACTGCCCACACAAGTGCTTGCGGGAAGACCAGCATGCATTTCGTGTGTGACCTAGAAATAATACATTTGTATGCCGCCTGACTTCTTCACCTCGAAGTGTTTACGGAATTTGAGAAAACCTGTAATAATGCGCTTTAACTGAGTTTTTAAATAAGCTACTCGACTGAAATATGTGTGGATATACATTAAATAGCTGTGGGAAAGGTCAGGTAGACTGAATAAGCTTTATTTTGTTTGAAAAAATGTAATTTGGAGGTTTGGCAAAACGGCCTGTTTCACACCTTCACCACTACTACTCTTCAATGAGCGACCAAACATAACATTGTCTCGTGTGCCTGCGGTTTAACTGATATGTAATGTGACCGCCAAACTGCAGGTCAGCCATTGTCGCTTTGAAAAGTGCAGACGCTATTTATAAGTTGTAAAATAAAATAGTCCATGTGGATTGTAGCGCCTCATTGGTTGAATTGCATCAATGGGCAGAAACTGACCTATCAGAGCGTGGGAAAACTGTATCCCACGTGTGGATATATATGAAAGAAATGTCACTTGGCTTTATTACACTGAACTTTACTTATTTATTGAATAAATATGTATATGAGAGAGAATATACAGTGCGTTACCTCGGAAACACACATGCTATTATTTAACAAATAAAGTGGGAATATGAAAATTAAAGATGCACTGAACAAATGCAAAATAGGCCAAATTAACCGTTCAATACCTCATTGAAGTATCTAGATATAGTTCGGTTTGACAATGTTGAGCGTTCTCGAGATTGGTTGGGTATCGTAAACATTAACCTTTGACAGAAACGACTGCAAAGTTAAAATTAAGTAAACCCGATTAAGTATATTTACAATTTATTTTAACAAATTGAACTGTTCGTGTGAATGACCTGTGAACTAATGTATGACATATTAACCCTTGAGCTATATAATATTTATAAAAATACATATTTTTTTCTAGAAACAATATTCAACTGTTCTCGGAGTATTTGCAATTAAAATACTGACATGACAACCAGAGCGCGATATATAAACTTTGTAGCCGTGGTATAAACAGGTAATACAGGTATTTACATTTCAATGAACATCACTTTTCGTAAATCTAATAACGTTGCAGGTTCGTTAATAAGAGTAAGTTAGATTGTGCTTACATTTTCAAACAAACTTTTTTAAACTTCTACAACAATTGCACATTTAACAATGGAACATCATGATTTGTCAGCCGGAAATCATACAGATCATTCTCCAACAGTATTTGTTATACTAAAAGTCTATCGTGCAGAAGTATGAAATAGCCATTACACAGTCTCATCGGCATTGCGACTAGGTCAGCGCTGATTGTTGAAAAAGAGCTCTCTACGAGAAAAAGCGGAACCTCGAATTACATGAATTGGATGTGAAATCATGCTTAAGCTCAATCGTATATATTGTTACCCCTTGTCGAAGATTATATTTGACCCATAAGTCGTCAGTGGATTCTGACATTCAAACTGCACGAAACGAACGAAATCCCCCATTTCTTGCTCAAATGTGAATGTTCTCTGAAATGCACAATGCCGTTGAGTCTTGGTGATGGCTGGTTTCATTCTTCTACTTGATAGACTTCCGGTTATACCAAATGTATTCTCTCCATTTTTTAGGAAAAATTTCTGAGTGGTAAGTAGCTATGCTACACAAAGCTTCCTAAACTCTATAAATAGCAGAACGCTACCATGCTTCGGTACTTTATCTTCCAATATATACAAATTGCATAGCCTTACCCTGACTTAAACCATCTCGTTGTCTTCCTTGGACGCTTTGGGGTTAGACCGACACTTGAAAAGACCACTCTACGTCCATTTCATGTCAATATCAACCATTTCTCAGTGGTACCACACTCGCTTAAAAATGTTTTCCGCGGTAATAAGTTCATGCGGATAAAACATTTACTATTCAGGGGCAGACCTTACTCCTAGAGTTTTGGTACAGCTGCACCTCGTATCTATATATACCCTATAGTCTATATAAGATACGTATTCGCATCTATAAGGTGGTTAGCAGCCAAATAACCGACATTGTGACCCTTTATGAAACGGGACTGGTCTTTACACCATATATATGTCTTATTGTTCGGTATAGACTACCTTCAAACTCCAACTCTCGGGGTTTCACACCGCGTCTTGTCGAATGTATCCATCCAGCGAAGCCATTCTTGACCCGTACTAATAACGCTACTTAAGTATTTCTTAAAGTTAAGAGTTATTCAGCAAAATTTCAGTTTTTCAGTTTTTCACTTTCCATTGAAAAACACTTGTGAAATAATACATTTCTATTTTTAAAATGTGACATATAATCTAACAATTAACGCCACAAAAATTTACGAAATACGGTGTTTAAGTTTTTTCTTTACTTTAAGAATTACTCGTGTGGCTTCATGAATACGGGCCCTGGCCATTTTGCACTTCTGCTCAAGAATGACGCCTAAGGGCGGTTATTCTGAAGCTTACAATCGTGTACAATTTAAATATTCAGGTGTACTGGTGAGTTATCATATTTTTCAGATTCGCCAACGCTGATTGAGCAGTAATTGCCGGTCGTGTTTGTTTACATTTTGTACGATTGTTTTACAGCGCGTATATTATATACAGATAAAGTTGGCTAGACATAGCCAAATTTGATACGCTTTATTCTACGTTTCCTGGGACCAAAACGAACCGAACAACCATGCAATGAAATTGCAGATATAAACTAAATTGGATTAAAATTAAATATTGACTTACACATTCTGTATTTTCGTAAACATGTTTGTCTTCACCTGCTGTTGTTATTGTCTTTTATTCGCGGATATGATTTCCCTTTCCCATGAGCATGATTTGCTCTCACATAAGTATCTTGTTTAAGAGACATTTAGAAGTTGATTTACTAAAGATAACACAAGGCTTTATGGATTACATCTTCTGGATTATTATTTGCGCAACGATTCAATGTCTGTTCATACATCGTTCTCAACCTCACTTAAGTATATAACATCAAGAATGGCGTAAAATACTGACACATGTAATTGGAAAATAACCTAATGGCTTGAATAATTACCAGTTTGACGTCTATCGAAGATGTCGATACCCTTATTTACCAGCTTGATATCCGCCATGAAAGGTAAACTCAAACAGGTTTTCTGGTGAACTTGTCCAGATTCTTCACCTTTAACATTATGTCTTCAGTGGACGCCATCTGGGTTAATTGAAGTATAAAAATAGATAGTCGAGGACATAAATGATGATTAAAGCTAAGAACGATCCAAAGACCTCTTGATTAGGAAGCCAATACACTACTGCTTAGAACAAAAATTACCGTGATTCAGTTGGATCTTCGTTCGGCTGAAGCACCCCCTTTAATAGTTTTGCTGTGGCCAGTTACGACCAATGCAGTCGTCATATAACTGAAATAATCTTGAATAACACAAAGCAAACAAAAATAAACGTTGTGTTAATTTTTTCTTTAGTTTCATTTACGGACTTCCTACACGGCAAGATGTTAGCATGGACTGATGCCAAAATTGTATGTGTACCCAGACAGGTTAGTGTGCTAACGAAGATATAACATTGTCCATGCTTTTGCCTGTAGCCATAATGTATTTGTAATGACTGTTTGTACCTTGTATAGAGAATATATGCCTTCACAAATACGAAGCGTCATGTATTTATTGGAGTCTCATTAACTGCACAGGCACCGGACTTAGCAGTCCATGTTATCGAGCACCCTTGACACACTACCTATTTAAATAAGCAAATATCCGCCAGGGGTTTTTGCCTTTAGAACCATGTTATGACTTTTAATCTACCCTTTGTCTCAAATGTAGTTACATACAAAACAAAGGCTTAATAGAGAGCGTATTCATTCTAGTTAACATGGGAAGCATCACCGTGTCTATCCAATACCTCAAAACCTGTTAGAATTGAAGATATTCGCCTGGGATGCCTTCGCCGGTTACGAAAGTTACGAGCTTGCTCTTGGTCATGATTTGAAGTGAAAAGAGAAAATAAATTCCTTTATAGGAACTCCGGTACGCGTAGGTAGCGACACAAGTAGATTACACACAAGGAAGTAAAAGTAATTTTGTGTGTCTGAACGTTTCCTTGGAGAAAACAAATGTATATAGAGAATTAAAAAAGAATTTAATACAGTGTGTGTATTCCTTTAGCAAGTGTTTGAAGAATATGGTCTAAATCGACCAGTTTAAAAAACTGCTTAAGCATTTTTATATATGTTTGTTATTGTACAGAGAGCGTGTCAATGTTCCATAACTCTCTTAGCGGCGAAACCTATCTCCAAACACGCCAGAAACCGATGCAGCTCACAAATGTTTCGTGTTAACGATACATTTTTGATGTATCGGTTCATTGCTTTGGTATAACTATCTCTGGGGTAAAACAATTCCAAGAAATTGGATACCTAAATAAGCCAGTGTTCTGGTGAACAGATAAGCAGTCAGTGTCAGCGGACTACTGTTGCGGAACCTTTGTGTTCCGCAACAGTTGGTTTTCTTTTAATATATAAATACTCCTTTAACTTGAGAGTTACCTGCCTATACCTGCTATAATTACTGTATAAAATGATGAACTTAAATTCAATTCCAATAAATCTGATATTCTCTTAAGAGTCCACCACTTAACGGAATATTAGGTTTTGCCGACTACCGACAAGAAACGAACCTACCTTCGCATATACGTTAATTTCGGAAAGACACATCTCTTTATAGGCTCACTGGCGTGGTTAACGTGGAGGTCTACTAATCCTTCTTCGACGTACCACTCAAGGGATCGAGTCCATCCCTTTGACCATCAGGTTTATGAGCGAGTTACACGATGTGGCTCGGATAATCGCGGGGCTGGTTTTCACGAGATTTCAACCCGGGTTTCCTTCGTATTTAAGTAAGAAACAATGTGAAAGGGACTATCCGTCGTCATATAAGTGAAATACCCTCAGGTATGACACAATCGAACAAACAAACAAAAATTCTTTACAGGTGGTACACTGCAACTATTTTAGTGTCTTGATGTCGTTGGGTAGTTTGAATAATTATCATAGTTCCGGCCGCGCGCTCGACATATTTATGCCTCTATGGTATGAGTAACGAAGCAATAGCAAAGTTGAATACCAGTAGTTACGGGCGGTTGGTCATGAAACAAGTGCTGGCAGATAGTCAGATATATCACCCAGAACCAATACTCCTACGTACTAAAGGTTGATCTTTAGTTAACTATACAGAGGAAGCTCAATTGGGTATCCTGCTTGGTATCTATGTGGCCTTTGTACTTTGAATAGTAATACATGTATTGTTAGTATATGTTTAAAAACACACCAATCCACCATGGCAATATTCCATAGTGATATGCATAAGGTTTTGTGAATGTTGTATTATTGTCCGTAAACAGAAGATAGTATGCTTACAGAAGTCTACTATTTTGTTGATAACTTCTCACAAAAAAGGTTGAATACTATTTTATTTGTATAAGGAATACAGTTGTTTTGCGTTGGCTTTTACTTACCATAGTGTTACAGCCATTTATTTCACGACCCAACTCGCCCCTGTTGATATTCAAATGCACCAATTAACAGTTGTGGTAGATTTGTATATACCGGTATATTTTATTGTAGAGAAAGTCTATTTTGGTCCACCGAGATTCCCTTGTTAACTGATATATAGGTAAATATATTTCAATTTGCACATGGACAACACTGGTATCTGGTTGAAACGCACTTTTAATCCAGATACTATGCTATACTGACAGTGCAGCTGTATCTAAAACTGTTTTGTGTGCTTTTTTAAAATCTAAACTACACCGAAAGCGAGTCTGTTTAAAGTAAAACAACGTAACAAACGTCAGTCAATTGAGTAAAAAGTTTGATTTTACAGCCCCTTGGCTGCACTTATCGTTTTTGTTTTATCGCTTGCATATAATCCAAAAAATGTTCTAGCAGCCAGCTACTGAAGTTCTCTCGCCATCTTTGTAACCCTACCCTATTCCATGCCCTTTTGCCGGTTCACATCCACCTGGTACAACGTAAATCCCATGGTCAGAATTTGTGTCGCCGACACAGAATCCTAGGAACCGAATGCAGACTAGATCTCATACTACAACTGAAATGGCTACCGTTGCAAATCTAGTTGAGTATTACAGATTCAGGGTTATCTGCTCTATTAAATCACTTAATAACAAGAACATTGCTGATTTAAAGAGATCCATAATCTTTAAACTTAAGGTATGTTTCATAAACAAATGTCATTCGCATTGAGTCATTCTAGTTATACAACACGGGCGTTGCACATGATTACATTTAAGAAACCAAATTTACATGCCTTTTTAAGGGCCAACAAAAAGAAACATCAATGTGGAAACAAAAAAACCTGGACTTGTTGCTATAAACACGTTGAGACATTTCCTACTGCTGGAAATAAAATTAGATATTCATTGTATTAGGTATTTGTATGTTGTAATACATGTTCATTCTTGATCAATGGGAAACGTAGAAGGCAGAAACCTTTCTTAACATTTGGCATGGGGCTTTAATTAGAAGTCGCCTGCATACGTTGCACGGTGTTGTAGTTGTAAAAAGCTGAGTATTATACATTATTATATTGCTTTTTTATTTTGATACTCCGTGTGTTTTTAAGAGGCACTAATTATTATTCTCTTTATTGGTATATATGTTCATAATATTATATATTTTGAAAGCAACAACTGACGTTCAATTTTTGGTTACAGGAGAGCTTCTAACCCCACTTTGCCCATATTTTCTGTCCATAACTAAGTTGTAAAATTTGTTCATCTTGATATTGAAAACTCCCAATATATTTTTACTAGAACACAAGGGCTTAGGCAGAGGGGTGTCCATCCGTCCAAATGGACACCCTGAAGTGAACAATTACCTCATTTAAACACCCTGTTTTAAGAAACTTTAACGTGTAGGAGATAGAATATCTGTTAAAATTGGACACCCAGTTACTAACAAAATGACGATATTCTGACACCAATTTTTTTTTATTTCTGGCTAAGCCCCTTCTAAAACATGATGGAACCGAACTGCAACTTGGATTTCTGGCGTTAGGACTAAAGCACATTGATACCAAACTGCAACACCGATTTGTCAAATCGAGTGATTAATGAGACACTTCAGCTCAATGAGAATGTCAGTCACACACTTCTTACCTCACATCCTTCACTTGTTGAACACGTAATGACACTTTGATGATGTCCCTATCTGTGAATGCTAACAGTTTTCTACGTTAACTCTTCGGATTTCAACCTTTTTTGCTTCTGTCGATATTAAGGAGTTGGTTGCGTGATCACGAGGTTTTTGGATAGTTCATGCTTCCTCTAAGGAACTGTTTGGTTAGATCTCCATTTTCTCATCAATTCATTGCCAATTCACAGAAGGTAGACAGAATGTAAATTTGTGAAGTTTGCCTAGAAGTGCACCCTCAGACTCCTTTATCTTTCTTCAATGGTCGACCATGTAAAAAAAAAATCTAAGAGTATTTCGGCTTGCAATTCAATGAACCTCTTTCCTAATTCTTTTTAAGCAAATTTTTTCTTTTCAGTGTAAGTATTTGGTTTTTATATTCACCGTGGAGTACGTTTAGTTACGTTTATTGACAATGGACGTTATAAGCAGATATACTAAATGATAATTTGTTTATATAAACATTGCTTTTCTTAAAAAAAAACAAACAACGTCCAATCCAGATCAATGCAAGTTAAAAGGAACAATTGTCTTGGTCAAATGTAATACACGTCGGAATAGGTAGTAGTTTATTCAAAGCAGCCGCCAGAGGGCATGGAAGTTGTGTTCTTTTGTTTTTGACTTCCGGGTACCTCGTTCAAACTCTGTCAGTATGTTTTGAAAACTGATCAGTCAGAGCCGTATTCTGTCTTGCTGCTGGGTGCAACGGTACTACTGGAAGGAATAATTGACCTCATTTTTACCTTGCCCTTAAAGCTTTAACCCTTTGAACCCTGGATTCCCTCACCCATCAGTACATATACATTTTAATGTCATAAGAAAGAGCCGGTTAATAGGTACCTGTTAACAGGTACTTAGGGTTTAAAGGGTTAAAGAAAGAATGTAAGAGGTACCTGGAAATGAAGTGAATCACGTGATATATCGCAGATCGCACGAGGGGACTTACCGACCCTATTTAAAGTCCGGTATGATTTGTAGAAAGTGGTACATATTTTGCATAACATTACCTTTGTCCGATCACACCAGGGTCTTTGTCTACATCTGCTCTATTCGTATAGTGGCTATTCTCTATCTGTATAATCCTCTGAAACAGGCCATCCACGAGACTGATATTACGAATTATGTGTCAGTAGCTGTCTTTATGTAAATACTATTAATTCTCTAGCGCTATAGTTTTCTGACACAGACCATCAATTTGATTTATTATAAGATTTTCTGCTTGCATTTGTTACAATGTACACTAAAGCCATTGGCTCAAATTTCCACAGACTAAGTGTGAATACTCTCGCATTATGATAATTTTCTTGGCCAGTTTTGTTCTTCTTAATTTTTATTCGAGTTGTTATCAAGACGATATTCATACCACTCGCATAACATTTTTTCACAAACATTGGACAAGTGTGTAATCTAAGACGATTGGCCTGATCTTCATTGTATTTCATTGTTCACCTCATGTCATGACGAACTCTCGATTTTTCCTTTTATTTCGAAACAGGAGACGAATGTGTTGTTAAGGACAGGGTGAATCACGGATACAAGGTCCATCTTATCCTGACCATACACAGGGATGTGCAGTTAATTTCCCTAGGGCTTGGCGAGATTGCTCGATAGTTGGCTATTTACAGATTACTTGCCCTCTAGACATCTGACTCAATGGGTGTCTAATTAGAATCTTGAGAAAAATTTTGAATCAGGTCTTCATTATCTAAGATCGATATAATGTGTTAGCCAGTATTTGAATATTTTGAAATGTATTTGATTTTGAAAATGTTATCTGTATTAGTTTTGATAATATTTAACGAAGAGTCCGATCGGGCGACTCTATATTGGTGGGAATTCCAGCTGCTTTCTGACGGGAGCTTCAATTAGATCAGTCCGTAGAGGAAAAGAGCTAGGGTAGGTATGTTTAGGGTGCAACATTTACTTATGTGACGTAACAGAATCCACTGTATACCAGTATTACACCTACACACAAGTATATAAAAAAAATAAAACCATTCTATATTCTGATTTTGTTTATACTGTACCAATTAAAGCTGTTCATCACTATTTGCAAAATTCGAACTGTATATCGAAAATCTTATGGTATGTCGTTGCTATTTGACCGTAGCGAGATGTTGCTTGTTACGAAATGACAAAGGTATTTTGGATAATGTCCGCGGATATTCATTTTATACAAAACAAACTCTAGACAACCGAAGATCCAATCTTTTTTTTTCATCTAATACAATAAATTACAAGTTATATGTGACTAATTACATATGTCAGTCGTAGTTTGTTTACGTTGGGCGTCACCGCGAAAAAGCGGTTCTGTCATTTGACAGCACATTTCACTGGACTGTTGGATAGGTTTAACTACCTTTGCTGACTATAACTTTATTTTATACAAAATCCCATTGTGGCGTCCCTAAATTCCGCGCCATGTGAATTGAACTACAGAACAAGGAGTGTTATAGTTCAACGGTAATAGGGAAAATAACAAGAACCTTCTTGGAGGACACTCAACATAAACCATCTTCTGGTTACAGATGGGTTGATGCATCCCAAGTCAATCAGATGAGAGAAACTGGTGCGCATTTGCCTCAATTTAGACTCATATATATGAATAACGTACGTGTTATAATCAGGAATAATATAATGTGTGTCCAAAAGGGTAATATTTTGTTTGTTTGTTTTTTCGACCAAATACAGAAAAATAAAACACATGACTGGAGGGAATAAATTAATTATGACTTGTTATATCTCAAGAACGAAGGCACATTTAGATACATGAACAGGTGGAACGGAACAATATACATTTATCAAAAACAATTGTTGGTTTAATTTGTGGAATTGTAAACATTGTGGACATTTTATTAGTCATATTTTTGAAGTAGTTAAATAACCTGTCTGCTTCTTAAACTATGCGGTACAGTATGGGAACTTTTCTACACGAATAAGTTTAGCACATAATCCCACTCGTCTCTGTGCTCGATCCCCTTATTTGATTAGAGCTTATTGGAGACACAGTATTTGCAATGTTTTATTATATAACGGTTTGCTCTAGAAATAATTGTATAATCTTTTACATTCACGGGTTGTTTGGGATATATTTTATAACCAGTGTTTTACGATCTCAAGAACTTGTTTAAGAGGCATTTCCAAGTTGATGCACTAAATATAACACAAGGCTTTACGCATTACAACTATATTATTATATTATGGGTACAGTGTCAATGCTTATTCAGAGAATGAATAGCATGAGAACGGTGTCTGAATAGACATTGAAACGTTGCACCCGAAACATAGCAGAAGTTGTATTCCATAAAACCTTGTGTTATGATCTCAAGAGAATCATCGCCTATGCGGAAAACCGACATAACGACCTGGTAAAGGAAGATAAAACACATTCTGCTGGATTCGCTAATAAATTTCTTAATGTGAAGTCCTAAAACAGATCTTTCTAACCCAACTGATTTGAGAAGGAAAACCAAGTCAGCTTAGTTCCTTTCACCATTGTGATAGTTACCATCGAGAAGAACCGTGGGAGTCAAGCCAGTAGCGTTATAAGTGGTGATTTGGTCTATACATCGCTTAGTTAACGGATGCATTTTACGTCTACTTAATACCACATTCAAAGTACTCAACAGGAATAGAGTGCTAGTGTTTTAAACAATGGTTTAGAGTTGCAGTTTTTATGTATTGGAAGTGCATTTGTGGGACACTTATGTCTATTTCAGTTCTTAATATAGATTTTAATATAGGATTCCCTGTACTTTTGTAATCGGGTATCTGGTCGAGATATTATGACGTTGACTTTAAAAATATTGTTGTAAACTAAATGAACTGTAGCATAAAGTAAAGTAAGTATTATAATAGTAGTTCCATTATCACACATCGCAGCAACATTCTTCCTTTTGTTTTCGTGCGTTTTCAAGGTAATTGAGTTGTATGTTGGCTACATTGTAGGAAGAACCTTTCACGTGAGTTGTTATATATATATATATATAGACACATGCTGGTTTGTCATTATCACGTGGAATATGCACAGGTCTTCTATTCAACTAGTTATCGTTTATTCTTAAAGGACCTACAATTACTTCTTCACAACGAATTTAGCCATACCTTTATTTAGGCACTATAAAGAGTTTCATTTGCAAGTTACAACAGTCGGCGTTTCATTGTTATTGCGGTTTTTATGAGGCGTCTTAAGGCTTTGGGCCATTTTACCTCTGTCGGTATTTCTCCATAAACTTTTCCCTTTTACCTCTCGATAAAATAAAAAGCCACTTTGTTCGTAGACATATATCGTTAAAGTAACGAGGAATATTATTTCTTTTATTTGTTTTCCCGGTAATAATCTATAAATCTTAATATTTCATAATGATTGTAGCTTTATTAAACGAGATTTTACTGGCGTTATGGCGCAAAGTGAACAATAAACACTTTATCATTATTAAGGGGGGAAATCGTCATAATCACTGACTGGACTGGTGTTTTATACACTTTGAATACAGTGTTTATGATTCTATCGGTCCGAGTTCCCATAGCATTCCGTTGACTATAGAACGGTTTAATGGTATTTACTAGACATTGTGATGACTAAGCCTTGGAGAATAAATCACCGAGTTCAGATTTAATGTCAATCCCCTAGACCACGAAATTAAAGGCCGTTGTGGGGTATTTCAACTACTGACGCGTAGCACCATAGCACACTATCACATAAAACCCATGTTTATTATAATATAGGTTACGTATTTTTTTAGTTTTAAGCTAGTAAATGCTGGAATGGTTTTGGCAAACATTCCAACTGTTTTATTTCCATCCCACCGCCTTGGATATATAATTTATATTTGGGCGATTATGGATTATGTATGTCGCCCAAGTGACATCATTCTATCATTTATATTGTATATTTTGATCAGCATGGATATGTTGCACAATATGACACCTTTTGCATGTGTATAATCAATATTGTAAATTAGGTAGACAATGGCCAATATATGTCGTCGGAATGACACTTTTTTCTTGTATGATGTTGAGTATTGTATATTTGGTTTGGGCTACAATGGCCACGATTTGTCGCCCAATGGACCCCTTTTTACTTGGATTACTAATATTGTGAGTGTCAATATTACTATTTTCCTTACAATGTTTAAACAAAGAATATATGATATAAGAAATTCTTATGTATCTTGACCCCAAATGTTGTTTTATGTGATAAGCAGGTTTTGCTTAAGCAAATAAAGTACTACTACTACTGCTATATTTGGTCGAAACTGGACATTATATGCCCAAATGACTCCTTTAATTTTTATCACAAATATTGTATATTTTGTTGTATAAACCAAAAAGTTAATGTACTCCGCCAATATTAGTCCTTGATTTTGTCAAGTGTGGCCACATAATATGTGGCATGCGCTTTTCTTTTTTTTATGACAGGTGACACGCAATTATTTAAGCCTGGAAAAGTGGAAACTAACTGTCCGTGGTGCAAAATTCTAGAAATACGCCGAATCTTCAACTCCACATCATGTATAATCTGTGCTAAGTTGAAAGGCTATATGGCATCCACCTATGCAATTTTCATGAGCGATGCCGAGAGTTAACCTAAGCCTGATTTGTACAGCACATATAACGAAAACCGCGAGTGGATCGCTCCGGTAAAACGCGCCCAGAAATAGGAAAATGCACAAATTCTGATGCAGGGTGTTCTCTTCCTGTGCAGTGACACTTCTTTGTCGACTTCTAGGGCACATTTCAGGGATACTGCCAGTCCCACTCTGCGAAACCGAATGTATAACTAAACAGTTAGGTATGAAACGGCTGCACACGGTTCTTAAAAAATCGAGGACAGCGAGGGTCTTATAACTGGTGTTCGATCCATCAATATCTTTTCACCCCCAAAAACATGAAAGAATCCTCGGCCTGGCATAGGTATTTGAGGAGTATTAAAGAAGATGTCAGACAGTCAGTAGTTAGAAAAGAAAGAAGTTGAAGGGAAGACATCGCCATTCTATAATCACCGAGCATGGTGCTTTTGATCAATTATCGGCTATATCTCGTCTATGCACGGTTCTATGTGGCTGAAGATGACGTGCTCCAACATAAAACTGCCTTAAGACTGGCTGAAATTGAAGAAAAGTATTAATTGATGTTTGAAGGAAGCTGCTTACCCAGAAGTGAGAGTTAAACGAACGTCTGTTAAAGACGAACAGCTTGATTTAACAGAAGAACTTCGGCTTTGTACAAATGTAAGACAATTAAACTTCATCCTTTAAAAAAGTAAATTAAAAGACATGATGGACGTTAGAGTACAAAGCAAGAATGGCAAAAACGGTGACCAGATTGACCGTACTGTTCAATCTAATACCATTCTTTATCCATCGGAGCCAAACCGGAGAGGTTTATCGTCGTCTAATTGAAGTTTATTAAACACTTGTACAATTTCTTGGCCATAATGCTTGAAGTTTCAACAATACCCATGGAAAATGAAAAGCGGCACAATGCTGATTTGATGATCTCTTGTTCGAGAAAATACTCTTCCATGTCCCTGCGAACCACAAAGTTTAACAGTGTATTTCCACTGGCATTCGGAAACAGATATGACATTTATAGCATAATTTTCTTTTTTTTCTTCTCAATCTTTGGAGTTATTACATTTATGTTCTCAGTGTTGGCGTAGGACCTAATTCCTCGAGAGAATTAACATGTTTATAGGTGCTCTTGTACCGGTATGTTACAAATTCACTGTTCATCTTCGCTAGAAGTCAATTCACATCCTTTACGAAATTTTGATGGACGCATGTGAGAAGGGGACTGATTTATTAGAGTTTCCCAGCAAAAAAACAAAATAAAGTTATAGTTTTTTGGAATAACGCTACTTGTATATTAGAGCCTTAAATCTTACAAGAACTGAGTGTTTCCTTCACGACAAGCTTATCAATTCGCCAACACACTGACGTTTGAGTGAGACATTGATTTCACTTCCTAAGTAATTTGTCAAAAAAACGGCGAAATACTCCATTACAAAGAAAATAAATGTATGTTAAAGATTTAGGCACTGTTTATATCTATTTTAACATTATATTATGCCTCCTTTGAATCGACCTTTGTTGCAGCTGTTCATTTACGTCGATATAACCGGAACTCCTCCTGAAGAAATAATTTTCTGCAAAATTGGAATAAACATGTTTTTAAGTGCCCACATGCCCAAACTATGGCTCAAAAACACGTCTGTTTCGCGCTTATTTAATTCTATTTACGATTTTGCGAAGATGGCCCTGACGTTGTTTCGAACAAATGTTGCAGCAAAACTCTGTAATTTGGTATTCAATCTAGAGAAAAATGGGCAAAAAAACGTTGGCATGATATGCTTTCTCTGAAGTTTCTCTCTTCTAAGCAGTTTGAATTCGATTTCACACATTTGTGTAATAATATTTGTAGAAAAAGGATGACATCCCGAAGACAAATGTTCGCAACAGACCACTGAATTGATGAATTCGAACTGATTAGAAATCCTAAGGCGGAGTTTAGAATCACACCAGAAATGTTTGCTAACGGGTACTGTTGATCTCTTCGCCAACAAACAGGCCAACCTGGCTACCAAATTTGTTCAAAATTGTTTAACGCTAAAAGCAGAACAAGAAATCGATAAGTGACAATTCAACCATAAATCCTACAAACCTATAAAGAACGGTGGCTATAGACGTTGAAGTCCCACTTCCATAGTGCCGTCTGTGTGATGATATAAAACCGACAAAACTTAGAGGTACAAAATTGTGTAAGGAACACGCATTCTCAAATCTCAGAAAATATGTTATTTCGTATTTCTCTGTCGTTGTGACGTAGTTTTGTGTTGACATAACTTAAACTTCGAAAAAACAATATGCTTTTTCCTCCAAGACAATTCACATTCATGAGAGACACATGCCTTTAGGGTGGGTTTACAAAGACGTCTGTTTCGGGCTAATTTAGTTCTATTTCTGATCAGTCGGAAGAATGCGCTGGCATATTTTCCAGACAAATGCCTTCAGCAATGTTTTAAAGTATTACTTAAATAATGCGGATTTGTTATTTTTAACTGAAAATATTACCTCACAAATCTGATTCTGCTCTAGAAAAATCAAAATTTGTTAACGATGTCACGGAGTTAAGATGAATCTGGATCCTTTTCAGTATTTACTCCACAGCATCACAAATACTGACATCGCCGTCATTGTACAGACTGCGGAAAATAATTGTCCCAATAAATACCCAAAACAGCCATCAAATTTAAAAATATTGGACAATGAACTTGAAGTGACCCATAACATTGTTTTATTGACTTGGTATTTGTTACATGAATCTCAAAGGAACAGTGTGAAGTTGACAATCCGTCGTCTTATAAGTGAAATATGATTGAGTAGGACGTAAAACCCCAATCAAACAAACAAACAAAAAACAGATATGTTGTAATGAACGTCTTTTGGAAAATCAAATGGGAATGTGTTCGGAAAGGAACTCCTTAATTGCACCCCCAGAAGCTGAAGTTAATATTACCCCGAAGATAACATTTATCAACATATACATTAAAATATATTAAAACATTAATATAAAATACTGGAATAATGTTTGTTTGATTGGGGTTTATCGTGGTACTCATGGGTTTTTCACTTATATGACGACAGATTGTCCACTTAACAATGTTCCTCTTAACAATGTTCCTGGCCCAATTACGGTGGAAAACCAGAAAGAAACCTCGTAAAAACCACCCCCGCGATTGCCGGAGCCACATCGTGTGATTCATTCATATACCTGTGGGTCGACAAAATATTGGTTTACCTGTAATGCATGAAGGGATTTTCCCCAAAAAATAACAACGAATCAAACAATAGACCTTGCATTCTCTTTTATGTCATAAATTAGGAAACGTCAGTGTAATACAGCCATGCAATATTCGTTCCATTTATCCACGTGTATGAGACGCTGTGGCGATCCAAGCTCATATTAGCTACAATTGCGAACCTCTGGCATTCGCAGACTTGTTCATTTGATAAAATTATCATCTAATTTTTCTCGTTTTTTATCTGTCTTTCGATCCAGTCCAAACTTTCGTGCTAATGTATTGAAGGACTGCAACGCTCGTCACGACACAGGTCGATGTGTTTGGAATATATTGATATCTGCTTAAAATTACTGCAAAAAACGTATTGATAGAATAAATAGAATCTCAAATTCCTGACCTGGACAAGAGGCTCGAAATGGATGAAAATGGTTACCCTCGTTTCCTAATTTTGATATCTCCTGGTCACCCCTAGATGCCGAAAGTGTTTGCGTAACGTTTACATATGCTTCACGGTAGATATCACTTACTTAATTTATCAAACGGATTCGGCTTTTTAGCACTTGTCGATTTGTCCAGAAACCAATTCCTGCTGTTTGGAAAAAACAGATTTTGCCTGATAAAATGGTGCCATTTTAGATAACTTGACAAATATCCTTGCCATCCATATCTCTATGTATCACACTTACTGCAGTTTAACATATCGCTCTTTCTTAAAATATATATCAATGATCTCTTCCACCAATGGTTTGGTTAGCGTAAGAAGGAAGAGTCTGATGCGAAGAAGCTTGTCTTGAGTATCCTTCATAGACCCTTGGAGAACACCACACTGTAGCTCCATATGGCTAAAACCTCTTTCTGAAATAGCATTTGACAGTGGGAGAATGCAGCATCGACTGAAGAAATAGATCATATTTGGATAAATAGTTTGTTAATTGTCATTGAACATGTGCGAAACAATTGGTCGACAGACATGTTTCTCTGATCCCTCAGTGTTTTTAATTCCTCTTC
>JAVFBX010230927.1:0-10839 GCA_034783855.1 Mopalia kennerleyi | reverse complement strand
CGTAATCGGTGTGATTAAATGTATCAATGATGCTTTATGTTTTTTGGAAGATCTCTACACCAGCTTTTTCAACACAGAGGGAACCAACTGTAAAGTATCATATTATCATAATCATGCGGCCAACTGTGCAATACTTTACGTGTGTTCTGTAAGATAAACACGTCAAACACATACATGCATTCCACGCTCCAATCATCACGCTGCACTCAGCATCAGGCTACTTGGTGTATAAACAATCATCGAAAGAAGTGAATTAAATAATGACAGCACACTAATGGTAAGGGTGCTACACTTTATTTGTAACCTCTATACTCCAGCAATGCAAACAATGTTTACATTACATATGAATATTCCTCCGTCGCTAAGGCAGCCCGACTGTGTTGAGAAACTAATTGTCGTGCGAAGTCATTTATTGTAATTGTTTATTTTGTCTCTTGTATGTATTTCAATTGACTCGACGTACATTATGTTAATTTGCACAACCACGCCTTTGTTACCGGTAAAGAGACAAGTGACAGAATATCACTCTGTATATAGATTCCTTACGAGGAACCAAATATAAAATGACATATTCATGAGCCTTTGACTTAAATCCTGTCCAAGAATTCGCACGATGTATGGGTATATACAACAGGGTTTGCTTTGTGCAACTAATGAAACATTGCCGAGTTTGAATCAGCTCACATGTGTTCAATAATATCACAACAGAGAAATAAATGTGTTCCACGCTCTCTACATCATAAATGACCCAATGTGAGTGGCATTATCTTGTTCTCTGATAGGCATGTATTACATCGCAGTTCAACAACATTTAACGCAACATTGTAAATAACGAATCCAAAGTTTTACCTTTTGGTGGACCATTTTGGATCTGAGGAGTGCGCTGATCTTCATTAGTCCTAAAAAAGTAAACTCGTTTAAAGAACAAACCAAAATGTAATTCAATTAATATGTCAAAAATGTTTTTTAAATCCAATCATTATATGTAGTTGGAATTTTCTGTTCTTTAATTGATCAAGTCCTTCAGAAATATAATAAGTAAATTAAGGGCAAATAATGACCTCGATGAATACAAAATAACATACCTTTTTGCCTCAGCTGATTTCATTCCTACAGCGAGAAAAACAAGAAATATAAATTCGGTCATAGTTCAAAAATGTTTTATAAACTTTTTAAACAGCTATTTACAATCCTGTCACTACGAAGTGGCACATACGATGGTAACCAGTATATTACAAACGATAAGCATTACTTACTGTGTTTTCTGAACAGCAATACAGCAATGACGACAATTAATATGACAACCACAGCAGCTGTTCCACCGCCAATAGCAGCCGCGGTATAGCCTGGTGACGATAAAGAGAATTAGCAGCATTTCAAACTCTACGATATCCAGAAAACAGTAAATGCTATAAATAATTTGGACAGCACTACCGGTTATTTGTCGATAATGTGAAAACACATTATATATATAATCAGTCATGTAGTATAGTCATTACCTGAAAACGGTGCTAGTATCTGCTCCGAAACGTTGCTCGTCCATAAATCCAGAAGTTGTATATCCATAAAATCGCCTTGTTATGTTACTATCCCTGCTTCTAAATGCCACTCAAAGAAACTTTTAATACATTTGAGAAAACAGGTTGATTGATAAAAAATAACAAAAAAAGATTAATCAGCAGTATTTGGTCTTTTTGTCCTTTATTGTAGCAATAAGAGTACGCCAGCAAAAACAAAGCGGATTCTTTTGAAGACAAAAGAACTCATCCTACTCATATATAAAAACACGAATCTCGTTACTTTGGAAGACAAGCTAAAAGCGAATTTCACGATTTTTCACACCTAGGAATCGGTGACTTTAAAATCACACACGGTTAAGACATGAATAGAAAAACAGTTCATTATCAAATAGATGAAAATGAAAGATGGCAATAATACTGACAGAAATAATACTGAAATAGTACATGTAATCAAACAGCAAAAACGAAGATATAGGACTGTTCAAACCGAGCATTGCTGTATATGCTGAGACAAATCTACAATCGTCGAGTGTGTCATTCCAAGCCATTAAGGGAGATTTTGGAATAAAACGCTTTCTTATAGGTGATGACTGCGACACAGATTTGGATTTACTGTGTAATATATTTTTTGTCTCGCTGCTTTTCCCAACATATACTGACTGTAAATGTAAAACATAAGTACAGCAAAATTTAAAGTGGGCAGAAAACGTCCGAAATACAACCCAAGCGATTATCGCTTTGTGTATATACCCTTACTAGCAGTGAATGACCAAAATGGCGTTGGCTATACTTTTCTCATTTACTAATATAACCCGATTTTATATTAAAACCCTATACCTTTACATGAAGTTGGCACATATAACAACATATATATTTACTCTTCAAAATATCACCAATTAAACAAAAAATAGTATTGCATGGTGTTCTGAATAATCTTCTGTAAATTCTTTTATGAAAAGTTTTACATGCATTTTGGTTATGTCTTAAATGTACCGTGGAAACATTGAACATATTTTGTCAAATTGCGTTTTTTTACATTGATCTGTAAGTTTTTCAGTTTAAGCCTCAAAAGCACTGGAAAAGAAGACACCGTGTTGTCTGCCCATTTTAACTAGAGTGGAAGTCATTGGTGCCTGGCATGTCTTCTCATAATGGCCGGGCCCGGGAACACGCTGTAAGAGAGAGAGAGAGAGAGAGATGAGTATGTACACCATATACATTCACACATCGAATAACATATATATTTTCTTTACCTTTTGATCGGGGATAATGATAGAATTGCTGTCCCCTTAATAAGGAAAAATTGGTAACCGAACAATGGAAACATAAGACTTAGTGAACGATTGAGCAAATAAACGAAGAATTAGTTCTGTACAAATTGCTCTTCTCCCATGCAGATCTATATGATATCCCAATTTACGCATGTATTCTAGAACCAAATATCCGTAAAAGTGGTTGATCAAAAGCTTAAACCTGAACTAATAAACCCCCGCAGTATATATTTCAATTCAATTTAGATCTGACAAAATCCAATATGAAATAGCCTTGATTGGATTATCCGCGCCATTGAATACTCGAGACGATGTCATTTCTTGACCACCACAGTGCGTTATATCATTGAGCGTCATGTGGGACATGATAAACTGATAATGCACATGTAAAACCGACATTAAAACAGAGGGCAGATATAAAGTTCAATTTCGTTTTAATCCATTAAAAATAAAACGTTCTATTAGTAAGTTCGTCGTTAAAGAAAGACTGAAGATGTAAATGGTGGTGAGAAATTGGTTGATTATCTTGCTACAGGCATATAAAGGCTTTGAAGATGTGGTGGGTGTTTCATGCCATTTTTTTCTATTAGGATATGGATACATTTTTACAATTGTTCGTTAAATAATGATTTAAGTTACCACAGAAAACAATGCGGAATATTGATCAGTATTTTGGTGGAGATCAATGAAAGAAAAGTAGACCTATATGTTCTGGGATTAAAGTATCATCATTTCATATTTACAGAACTTTTTTTTTCTTCAATAAATATTCAGCAAAACGTTAATATTCTTACTGTATCAAAATGGTAAACTGTTTTTCTGGGTAAATTTATACGAATAATTGTAATCTTTACCCAACTTTACCAAAACTAAATGGCATGGATATCCACCATAGATTTAAACATTTTATATTACTCTAAAGCTTTTTCCATACTTCTTCACATATAGTCTATGTAGTTTCATCTTCGCCAAGAGTTTCATTCCGAGGTACTCTGCATTACAAACCTTAGCGGATAGTTGACATATGGTCGGACTCGGCTTCCAAACGATTGATTGGATGCTTGCGAACTTCTACGCAACCAATCAGATGTTGTGGTACGAGAGTACGAAAATGACAGCGATATTCAATAATGAAAGTGGGACGTTTTGTCGAAAAAAAAAGGATATGATATATTCAACCAAATCAATGAGAGTATTGCATATATGTACCCACACCTACTGACACCAACTCTCCATATATACGCCAATAATGCTTTACAAAGTTAAACGAATTATCGAAACTAGAGTAAAACATTCAACATATTATGTTATTGATCGCTTTAACTAGATACTTGGTCATTTTATCCGCCAGGGGGGCGTAGCTGTAATTTTATTTATATGTGATTAATCGACCGAGGGTTGTAATGCAGAGTAGCTTGGAATAAAACTCTTGGCTAGAGAAGATGATATATAGTTTAAGGCCAATGTGTTTTCACCATTGCAACGAATTAGATCCCAAGGCAATATACATGTGCATTTTCTTGACATATATGTTGGTAAATCTAAGAGCTAAAAGCAGACAATCCCCAGATGGGTTTACAAAGCTCTAACTAATGACGATCTTTGCTCTGGTCACCAAGGCGGAGATAGACCGGTCAGAGGTGAGAGAAATAGACAAGCATCGACAGCATCGAAGATATAAGCATATATCTTCACTATAAAGCAAACAGAATGTACAAACTACGCTTGCCAGCTTTCTGGTAAGGCTGTACGAATCCAAGTGATGTCTCACTCTGTAAACAATCGTATTCTCACGAGAGTTTCTATAGTCTACTCCTTTCTCACAAAGACCCATTATAGCACACAATTAAAATAAAACTTCAAAGGATCGTATGGTTAAGGCGAAACTTTCAGCTGTATCAGACAAGTTGTTACTCGGTTGCAGATTACCCATAACAACTCGAGATTAAGATCTGTTAAAAAACTTTTCTCTGGGAGTTATTCGTTTTATTAAACGCGATCCCTGTGCCAGTGTGATTTATTTTAGAAATATATATATAGAATATTTGGTGATCCTGGGAGTCCAGTTCGATTTGTTCATCTGGGTTAATCCAGGTAGGTAGCTCTCTCTTTGGTGGAGATTTAAATGTTAACAATAACACTAAATAACAAAATGAGCAAAAATTGAATTGATATCATACATCACAACTACACATGTTCCAGAAAACTGCATGTCTACATCCTACAACTACGGTTTTTCTAATAAAGGAGATATACTCTACAGATTCTACTTGTTCTATCTGACTGCATAGACATACCGTGACTAATATTGCCTGAAATGGAAACAGCACAAAATACACGTTTAAGAGCATATATATATAATATAATACTAAAATCATAATTTTTGAAGAAAAAAAAAGTACCTCAGTGCCACTGTTTAATTATGTAAACCAAAAGGTACAGACATGATGTCAATGTAACAGATATCTTACACTCGATCACTTGTCGATTCGTTCATTTTATCTTTCCTTTGTCATTCACCATTTCATTCGAAATAATGTATAGGAAAACACTGATTATATGCGACCAAAGGTATGTAAATCTTACTGTGTGTGATGTTTTGAACCTGGGTGTTCTTGACTTGAAGCTGGAGGTCCCCTCGCTATCTACGGGTAATGATACTACACAGTTCTGTGGCGATTCGTAGTTACCCGGGCCGGGACCGTCTTTCTGTAATCAGTCACAGTGATAGTGTTGGGATTTAAAACAATTATCGGATTTGTAAGAACTATACCTCTATAGAGTATCCAGTTTAAACTCAACATACAATATTAAGTCCTAAAAAAAACTGTGTTTTCTCTAACGGACAGAAAAAAATTTAGCTAGGCAGGCAGGATTTTTTTTTTGCCAATTATTTTTTTTGGCATACGTTGTAGAAAACAGTTGATATTAAATAAAACTGATACAGATGTTTGCATGACTGAAAAACATTACAACAACAATTTTGCTATCAAAATATGCCAATTTGGAAAGGTTTTTTTTTTTTTGGTTGTTTTTATTCAAAAGCCAATAAAAACTTTAGACTCGGAGCTATTTCGAAGGACCAGTCGGGTTAGAGGAAACAATCAGTAGAGTTGGGCCGGTAAACCAAAGGTCCCAGGTTCAGGAATCCCAGTGGAGGCAAGCACATTTCTCTCTCTTCATTTATTCAATATATATACAGTCCTATATTTCCACGTACACAAGAGTTTTAACACGGGTAATAAAATACCGCAACAGCTCCGAAGAAAGATGACAAACTCAATATGGTTTATTCAACATACCATAATAATAACTTTTCGTGTTGAAGAAACCAAAGCGTTGAGTCAAAATGAAGTCATTTAATTTTCATGTTGTAACCAGTATATACACAAAATAACAGGAGAGACGATCAGTTTCGATAAGGAGATACGGATTGTTAAAACCAAGCAGCTAGTAGCATCATATAACTTGGACAGGTTAATACACAAATTACATATATTTATACACAAGTACTATATACAGTTTTATACATGTATATAGAGATTTCCTGCTTTCGTAACTACTGGAGCATGGACCTGTACATAAATAGCTAATCAACCCTAACTATATTATTATATCGACAATAGAATCAATAAACAGTGTCCAACACAAAGGTCTTTGTGATCAATAGCCAATATAAATTCATTATAGATTATAAACCTTAATAACGAGTCTCCACAAATAAGAAAAGGTTCTACTATAAATCGATATAAAGGCAGCCAAGGATTAAACTGTTAACAACTAAAACCAGTTTGTATGTCTGTTTCCGTTGCAGCAAAACAACGATAGATCCTATCCTGTTATAAAGCCTACAACGAGCTATAGAGTTGAAAGAGCAGTCACCCAGGACCTTCCGTGATGTCATCTGGGTGGTTGGTGGCAATGTTCAGTCAGAACTGAACATTGTCCGTTCTTTCCAACGCCGTCTGGTTGGTATACAGTGTACCGCCACATTTTTTTTTTAAGCAAAGGCCTACTTTTCGAGCTGTGGCCAGTATTAGATATTAAACTACCAACCGAGTCTGCTGCACGTCGTATATTATACTGACATATAACTCACCAGCAAATAAAATTTGGCATATAATACTTAATTGAACTGAGACACATAATGGCGAATTTAGAAATCTATTAAAGTATAAAGATATCCCAAACATGAGTTCTGTCAATTCTTTTACTTCTATGAGGCCTGACAAATTATTGCAACTTGGTTATCTATCCATGTTCACAATCTGACAGCCAGTAATCTGGGAAGAAAAAAACTACAAAAGTCTTACCGGTTGAAAATATATGGTTGGGAATCTATTGGCTTGTGACCGGAAATACCAGTGACTGAAACGTTAGACACATACATTATATATAAACAGAAAATGTTGTTTCTCTACATTAAAAATATTGAATTTGACGATTGGCCTGCAAAAATTCTCAAATTGAGAGTTTGAGATACCGAGACATTTTTAATTCAACATTTCTTACACTTTTTTTTAAATCGCAGAAAGTGATCAAGAAACCAGACTTTTATTCATAAATAAAATCACGCTTATAAATTCAACTGGAGCTGTTAATCAAAAGAGTACATGAACGCTAAGTTACCTCGATGGCAGTTTGTCTGTGGACATTGATAAGTGTTTTTCTACACCATATGATGTGGGGCACACGTTTACATCCTGTAAAAAAACACAAAACACATCAAAAGCACGAATTCAGAATAAATATATTTGAGTGTTTTATCATTATGATGTTTATATTAGATTTGCTGTCCTGTATACGCTTGATAGAGATCACTCTAGCTGTGTTTGATAGGCAGATAGCACTGACTAAATTTCACACAATCGTTAGTTAATAACTTCGTAAATGAACAAATGAATCGATCAAAATAAGGATATATGAATAGAGTGAAACAAGCGAATAACTTCTCACCTTATCTTTCCTGCCGAGGTTCATAAAATCTCTGGCTCCTCTAGGAACAGCTTTAAATCCATAGGTAACTTTTGTGTTTTTCATACTGTCAAAATAATTCAATCAGCTTACTTAATACACATTTATATTTATTTGTAAATATATGGTTTAAAGTATTGCAAGGTTGGTCATCAACGATAACTATCTCGGACCGAGTTATAATTTATGATTATTCATGATTCCTTATCTTTGAAATTCATACCCGGTACTATGGTATTTGTTCCAGAAAACTGTAGGCACCAATCATAGGAAAACGGGTGAAAAGTGAAGTTTTGTGTTGGATCTTTGGAGTAAAAATAATGGACGTACTTCTCTATAAAATCATGATGTTGATATGCCCCTGGCATTAACAGCTTCCCCTTTGGATTGAAGGGGTCTGGATCTCTTTTCCTCCCATCTGATTTAAAACGGTATGTGTTTGGCTTCTTTAAAATCTCTTCTATAAAATTATCAGTGGCATAACTACCCGGTAATGGCGTCTCCTGCAAAATTGAATTGTGTTTAAAGGTATAGTGTACCTAATATTTACTGCTGAAAAATTACTCTATTTTGTCTAAGTGTATTCGCCTATTGTACATCCCACGACTGTATATATTCCCGTATACAGAGAAAGAATCGCAACGTTTACCTGGATGAAAATCCGCGATCATTCTGCAGCGAGCTTCTGTATATAGCTCATTCAGAACCAATATCGAATCCGGGTGAAAAATTCTTTCTTTATATGTTAAACAAACATATTCTATAACTTGTTTTTAATAAATGCGAATAAAGTATTTTCGAAGAAAGAATGTTGGGGAAAAAGAACGTATATAGTAGGCTAAGTATGCCGTGATAAGATTGATATCAAATAACCGAAGTACAACGTCAAATCCTTCCTGATATTTTTGATGGCCACACAAGGTGGGAAAAATACACAAGCATATATGTATATAAACGATTTCTGAAGTGAGGTTTATTATACAATTATAGTTTAATTCTCACCTTGATATCTTGTCTCCACCAGCCCTCTCTTCCAGATACAGGTGTCTCATAACTTTCATTTAAACGCTTCCGATCCTAAAACACATTCCACAGGCCAGATATTGTAACAGTAATTAATACCAGTATTTAAATTCATTTGTCTGCTAAATGAATTGATGCAAAAAATTTTATTCGTATTCTTTAAAGTAAACACTATTTTATTATTCGTTGTTCGATTTGTTTTAATCGCTGTAGATGACGACTTGCACATGCACATAGTCGTTTCGCCATGCAGGACCCGTCTGTTTTCTTTGGTCTGTATCTGACAGTCCACATGAAAGCTATATAAACTGGATGGTTACAGAGTGATGACTTTACAAAAGGCCCTATATGATAATAATAATAACTCATCATTATCCGTCATTAAATTCCGTTATATCGGAAATGTTTAGTCTTTTTATTGTTTTATTTTTAATAAAATATAATAGCCTATAACGTAAATCTTAACTACTTTAAACACTCACATTTTTCACAAATTAGGCCAATATGATGGGTTTAAAAAAAAAATTATTTCCTATATATTTCCATTATTTATTTTAAATAAACTTCTTACTGTTTTGATCTATATACGACGTTACCGGTAATGCTTTTGATATATATATACACCTTATATACTTTATAAAATTCCTAACTTGTGTAAATAAGCACAATATTGTTATACATACATGTCCTATAAGATATATAAAGGCCTATACAAATATCTCCGCGTGGGTCCATAACAAGCTGTAATCTTACGCCATTATATATTTCAAAATTTACAAACCATGACTGAGCATTGATAAGTACAAGTAGGCCCTATGACAGTTATTTAAAGGGTTAAAGGGCAACAGAAAAGTTTCTTACATGCATAGGGTTCCTAGTTGATCGATCGAAGAAGGATTTCCCCGTGTTAAAAGACGGCCGTCTAACATTGGACTGCTTTTCCGATGAGCTTTCATTTGTGTTTTGAGACTTGTATTTGGAAGCACTTAACGGTGTCAGAGTTGTTGATAAGGTAGCTGAGGTAGGAGCCATGTTCGACTAGCTCACGTCCGCTCCTCTGCGTGCTGTGTGAACAGCTCGTAGACGGCGGCGTGCTGCCATTGTTATCGCGGCGTCCCTGACAACGGGCCATACGGTCACGTGCCGAGATTGGCCGTATTATTAGTAATCCTAATATGCAGGGATAGACGTAGGCCTAGGCCTATATACAATGAATTCTGATGCGAATATAGCTTCGACATTTTGGATATAGGCTAGTTTACCATCGTTGTGTAATTTATGGGCTACGTATTTACTGTATTAAACAATTTGAATTAGGTTCCGAAGTGCATGGCACAGTGTTATTTATAAAGTGTCCTCGAAAAACTAATGCACTAAAATGTTGCACTTTTCAAATTTATCAATACTGGAAATTATTAAAAGAAATATATTGGAAACTTATTGAATAGATTGTGTGAGTAAATAATTGAAAAAAAAAAAAATCTTATAAATAATAAAATAAATTCTTAAATTTTGCAATGTAATTGTATAATTATAATACATAAATACAGTCTATTCGAGATAAATTCTTAATGTACTAGCCTACTCGGGTAAACATTAATGTCCCATGATCAAATTATGAAACAAGTCATTTGGGGAGATACATAGCTACAGAGGTAGGAGCATGGGAATAACAGCGGAATTATGACGTGACGCCATTACACATGACGTCATTAATCAAGAGTCAACGGAGGCTGGAACGTCCATAGCGTTGTGTATGTGCAGTTTAATAAGCATTGCTCTTGTGACGTCGTGACGTCACAATGCAAACAAATAACGTTATAATGTTACGCAAAGCAGCTGGCGAATGCAGCGCGTCTGTCGTACGACAGTAGCTGCTGTATAGTATGTTACAAACCATGTTGTAAACTTACAGTCAATGTTTTACAGTGTTATTAACTGTATACGCTGTTGTTGCACTGTTAACCTTAAGTGTGACTGTTTATATCTTCTCTATCCAAGAGTTTTATCCCAAACTACTGTAATGTAGAGTGGCTCGGTATAAAACTCTT
>JAVFBX010230916.1:0-10839 GCA_034783855.1 Mopalia kennerleyi | reverse complement strand
CTAATGGGACAGGGTTTGTAGAGTGATTGCCTTAGATCTCAATATAGCGACAAACAAAACACGGGGAGTGTTTTTGAAATCCTATTTTAATTAGATTGATGCAACATGTCACAGCCATACGGAAATTGGCATCAAGGGACATTAAGGGGTATTTTGGTGTTTTCACTGTATTTTTTAAAGAATTTTACACTGGCAGATTCAACATTTTTGTTTTAAATGTTGCTCTCTATGTTCTGAGTATTGATGTGCAGACTTTTTTATTTCAGGAGTACAGATCTTCAGTGCTCTGTAGTTCATGTGAAAACAGGGGAGATGATACCACTTCCAAAGCCTGATGACTATGATGCCCTACCTCCCCTGGCAATCAAGGCTTTGGCTATCCTGCTGCCCTTCACTAACCCAAGCTGTACTGAAAACCATGGCTTCATTAATGTATCCATTTTATCTGTTATCAATAGGACACAAAATGCTGTTGTGCTATGACGGGTACCTAAAATTCTGACAGTAATCCCCTGAACTACTTTTGGTTGATTAATTGATTGATTGATTGATTGGTATTTAATGCAGCTTGCTGTGCTTAAAACTTACTTATTTGCCAGCAGTGTACTTCCAAAGAGTGAAAAACGACACAACCAAGATATGAAGTGTTACATACAAAAGCTCTGTTGTAAAATAAATGTTCCTCCATAGCTGACATCTTTTCCAACAGAACCTTAAAATCCGTCTTCTAAAATTTTGTGAGATAACATAATATTTGCATTTGCCACAGCTAGGCTGATTTTTTAGATATATAAATGTGCGCTTATGAAAATTAAGCAAATTGCTTTATAATGCAAAGTTCATTGATGATTGAAGAAGACCCTGTTTGGTCCATTCTCTTAAACAGCACAGACCTGCACATCTGCAGCAAGCAGAATAAATAGAGTACTGCAGGCATATCTGATAAAACAGTAAACTAATTACAGAAACATATTCAACTTTCACAATGACTGAAATGCAGTATTCTTGTGTAAGTGTAAGCATTTTCTAGATTTATGGAAAATATGTTCTTAACAAAAATTAACTTTTCTATTTCATATGTAGGCCTCTGTGTAAATAGAGGCAAATATTGAATCTGTTTGAGAAGAATATAATAATCTAGTAAATTTATTGACAGTTAAGAAAACATAATTACAACTTCAAATAATGCCTGCATTTTTAGTTGAAGGTATGCATTTACAGCCTTAATTATTATAAGATTTTGTTTGGGTTTGAATCACAGCCGTTCTTTGTAGAGAAGATGAAACATGGTGATTTGATGTACGATTCTTACGAGTCCTGTCCTTGTAACACCTGTGTCAACCCAGGTAAAGTCATTAAGAGTCAACCCAGGTAAAGTCATTAAGAGTCAACTCAGGTAAAGTCATTAAGAATCAACCCAGGTAAAGTCATTAAGAGTCAACCCAGTTTAATTCATTTGAGTCATTAAGAGTCAACCCAGGTAAAGTCATTAAGAGTCAACCCAGGTAAAGTCATTAAGAGTCAACTCAGGTAAAGTCATTAAGAGTCAACCCAGGTAAAGTCATTAAGAGTCAACCCAGTTTAATTCATTAAAGTCATTAAGAGTCAACCCAGGTAAAGTCATTAAGAGTCAACCCAGGTAAAGTCATTAAGAGTCAACCCAGGTAAAATCATTAAGAGTCAACCCAGGTAAAGTCATTAAGAGTCAACCCAGGTAAAGTCATTAACAGTCATCCTAGGTAAAGTCATTAAGAGTCAATGCAGGTTTATTCATCAAGAGTCAACCCAGGTAATGTCATTAAGAGTCAACCCAGGTAAAGTCATTAAGAGTCATCCCAGGTAAAGTCATTAAGAGTCAACCCAGGTAAAGTCATTAACAGTCATCCCAGGTTAATTCATCAAGAGTTAACCCTCTTGATTGCCCTGGTGCTCTTTGAACGAATGAGCAACACCAAGCTGCTCTGTGAAGGCATGTAGATTGTCAGGTTTATTTAGTAAATTGTTGTCACTGCCATGTGTGTGAAATATTGTTAAGTGTTGTGCAAAACCTCAATCAAACTTGGTGCTTGGTAAATTGGTGTTGGTATTGTCAGTCCTGTCTTTCTCGCACTTTCCATAAACTGGACCAGGTTATTCTTTACAAAAAGGTCTGCCATTTGTCCATCTGCAGGAAAGTTTTTAAATAAGGGACCTGCATCAAAAAATGTGTGTGTTTGTGAAATGATTGTGAAAACCTCCACTAATAATAACTAAACTGTTCATAGATTAGTTTAATTCAGGACTCACAGTAATTTATTATTTCTAAACAATAATCACACAGAGGAAGGATGTTGATAGTTAAAAATGTAAAACCGATGAATAATCTCATTTTCGAGACTCTCAGAAATGAGTTTCTATATACATGTAGATCTTACTCTAGCGCTTTCTCAAGACTACTTCAATGTACCGTTCACAGGATCGAGTCTTTTTGTGGACCCTCAGGTATATGAGTGAGTAACAAGATGTGGCTCGGGCAATCGTGGGGGTGGTTTTAATGAGGTTTCCTCTCGGTTTTCCACCCTTATAGGGCATAACAGTGTGAAGTGGACAATATGTCGTCATATAAGGGAAATACCCTTGAGTACGACGTTAAACCCAATCAAACAAACAAAATCCTGTGTTAATCCTTATCATCCTAGTGGCATATGAACATGTAGGTGTGATCAAATTAAAAACCTGTGACCTAATAAGAATTCCTTCATACATGTACTACTATCAAATGTGTAAATCCTTGTTACATGTCTATCAGATTATTTCATTTTGACTGCTGCAGACCCTTTTGGCTGTCCCATACAGATTCATACAAAGCATCTCTCATCAAGCGCAGACAAGCTGAAAGATCGAAAGTCATATGTGATTTATATTTATTTGGCTGTGCAAACTCAACTTCACACTGCCCAATCATGTGTGTCTGCAGCACCATTTGGTAAGTTTCTCTCTTCACTCTTTTCATGTTTGTCAAATAACTCCCGGAAATATAATAATTATTAAAAATATATTTTTTAAATGTAACTTTTATTAAAGTGTATACCATTTTGGAGACATACTCCTTGAGTGTCACAATTTTCTGTATCAAAATACTAACTTATCATCTAGACTTGGTTGTGGAGTGATATCTTAAGACTGTTGCTGTAATGATGATTGATTGGCGGGCTGGGCGACTAGCAGCATTTGGGTGGGTACCAAACTTAGCTATTGGAAAATTGAAGATCCTCCATTACGAAGTAAAGCTGTCTGTGTGAACGCCTGTGGACGCCTGTGGAATGAAAGACTTGGTACTTGCTTTGGTCAGTTGATCAGCCATTATTAGGGGTATGTTATATGAGGTTAACTGTCAAGATGAAAATAAAGAGTACAGTTGATAAACAATGGAATTTTTTATTAAATGTTAAATTTTTAATATTTAATTTTTAGGGTTGGACATGCAGCATATAAAAGAGATACTGGGATAGTATTATACAGTTATTTTTCTTAATTTTGGTTCCATGTGAGTGATTGTGAGATCTTTGTTTTAGGCTTGTTCCAAATGAGTCAAGACCATTTCTCTCAGTGGTATCCCCTATGGAAGGACAGAATTCAGTTGGCCATAAATTCAGTGCTGTGTTCTATCTGGTGTAAAGATTATGTCAGTATCCCCAGTGCGGTGAACCAACCTCAAGATATAGTAAGACACTATTAGAACAATTACTTACTTCTGAAAATTGATAATAAGAATGGATAGGCTTAGACAGTCATACCCCCTGAAGGAAGTTTGCTTTGGCTGTATGATCTTGATAACTAACTATCTACCTGACATTTTTTAAAAATGCATACGACATTTGCTTCATATATATGCAGGTGTGCAAAGTTACAAAATCATTGATGTATGTTAATTTCTGTATGAATTAAATCAGAATTATATCAATTAGCAGTCTCACTCTGTCAATTGTTTTTCTGCAAGCCCTGTCCTGAAGGTCATTCGGGCCGGGTACTATTTAATAAATGCTTTAAATATGCATGTTACATTGTTCTCCACAGGAAGATGTGTAGCGTTGAAAAATCACAAAACTATGTAAATAGGCATATAAATTACCCTAAATCTTCTAGAAGTTGGGACAGAGAAATAGGCTTCACCACAGAGGGTCTTACATGTTATTTCTGTGAGACTGTCACAAGTTTTAAGTTTCAAATCAACTCCTTCTTTCTTGGTTATTATGTAACTAAAATTGTCAAAACATCATAGTTCACATGGAAAATACTGACATGTAGTATGTAGTATGGCAGAGGGAAGAATTTAGTGGAAGACTTTATGTTGACATTAAGAAATGTTCATCCCATGATAGTTATTTTATTAAGTGTGTACGTGTTCTGTATTTTGTACATGTAGGATGGGCCAGATGTTGAAGGAGAGACTGTACATACAGATCCTGTGCCATTAGCTACAGACTCATTGCTATCTTTTCTGTCCTCTACAACCAGTGATGATTTTAAAAGATCATGCCTTCAAGCCCTTCAGGTTTGTTACAGTTTCGGTAGCTTGTGTGAGTTTGATCAATGGGTTGGGAGGTTTATGCCTCCTCCACTGCATATCATGCATGGAGGTATTCTCATCAACCCCCTCTCTTCTTACACTGTTCTTTGTTAACATAATTTCTAAGTTTTACTTTAAAAACAAAATTGGCTGATTTGAACCCGAGTATCATCATACCTAGCTCTATAAATACAATAGTGCAAAGAAATGTAAAAAAACCCAACAATTTTATGTGATGTTGTGACATTTCAATGTTTTCTTTTCAAGAAAGCTGATAACCATCTCCAATATCTGTCAAAATTGTGATACTTGGTACTGCCAATTCTATGCTGGCACAGTTACAAAGTTGCAATAATATGTACTGCCAATTCTATGCTGGCACAGTTACAAAGTTGTGATACTAGGTACTGCAAATTCTATGCCGGCACCGTTACAGAGTTGCGATACTATGTACTGCTAATTCAATGCTGGCACAGTTACAAAGTTGTGATACTGTGTACTGCTAATTATATGCTGGCACAGTTACAAAATTGCAATACTATGTATTGCTATTAATTCTATGCTGGCACAGTTACAAAGTTGTGATACTGTGTACTGCCAATTATATGCTGGCACAGTTACAAAATTGTGATACTATGTTCTGCCAATTCTATGCTGGCACAATTACAAAATTGCAATACTATGTACTGCTATTAATTGTATGCTGGCACAGTTACAAAGCCAGTGCCCCTTAACTTTAAGCAGGTGTAAAACCTCATTAAAACATACAAATCTTGAGTTGTTAATTCTGTGGAGACAAACCAGTCAAAGAATTTAGGTTTATGTGAGATCTAATTTTTAAATTAAATAAATTTGATTGGGTATAATAACTTCCATGGTTTTAAACTTAAGGCAAATGTTTAAATTATTTAAATTTTAGGTAACAACCATGAGTGCTGCAAAAACAGTTCTAAGAAGAGAGCTATCCAGGATTGCTCTACGCAACCCTATTGAGCATTGTGACACACAGGTAATTCATTCTATATATATTATATATATATAAGGAGCTTCCTGTTGCCTTGATGTTCTCAGAGCTAACTTGGGCAACATGAAGCCGATCTGTTTATTATGTCTTTATATTACGTCCTGTATTTGTCCTGTCTTGTCTTGGTTTGGTGCCAGTGGCTTCGAGGCTGGTTTCTTTCACCCATTGGGCTGGTAAGTGGGCATGTGAGTGAAATAAGATTAAGTAGGGGGTGGGGGAGGGGTAGTAAGGGTTTTCTTTATAAACAAAAACATTCTTGAATGTATATTCTGGAAGTTGAATTGAAATTTTTATTCAAGTTCTTGAATCTATGTATGCCACAATTTTTTTTTATCACAAGCACTATAGTTTTTTATGCATGTTACTGGTTTAAAGTAACAAACATGTATACAAGAATTTAGTTTAGACCCTCAATATACTTTTTATCTGTAGGTACCACTCCATAAGAACTCGAGATTCAGATCTATTAAAAAACTTGCCTGTTTTTTTAACCCTCCCAAGATATTTGCGGGGTATCTTAAAATAGATGCTGTCCATCTGTCTGTCTGTCCATCCATCTGTCTGTCTCCACTCTACCTCCTGTCATATTCAGAGCTCCAAAAGTACTCCGAAAGAGCTGAAATTCATTTTGTTTAACAGCTGGCATATTGGGACTGTGTACAGTGTACTGTCATGGTGCTATGTAACGTTCAACTTCTTGGAAGTTTATCTGTTCATCCATCCATCTGTTCTTTGCCTCTAATCTACCTCCTGTCATGTTCTATCTCCAAAAGGGCTATATTTTGCTGAAATTTATCTTATTTAACAGCTGGCATATTGGGACTGTGCACTGTCATGATGGTATCCATGTAACGTGCTTCCAAGTTTGTTTGTCCATCCATCTGCTCTTTGCTTCTGATCTACCTCCTGTCATATTCCAAGCTCTATCTCCAAAAGTACTCAATGTATTGCGCTGAAATTGATTTTATTTAAGAGCTGGCATATTGGGACTGTGCCCTGTCATGGGGCCATTCATGTAACGTTTTTGGATGTTTTATGTTTATGTTTACTTTAATGCTTTATTTAATGCAATGAACCATTTTACTGACACATGCAAAAGTGCCAAAACATGCATTTTTGAAACCTTTGTGTATGTGTTTTGACCCATTTGTGCACTCCTAGGCCTTGTTCTTTCGTATAATATAGAACATGGCAGTCAAGTTTATTATTTGTACACTTACAGCCTCGGTGTGGGGGTATCAAACTAGCAACTTGAAACAGCTCACTTTTGCGCTGGTTTTATTTTCATGTAATTTGTAAATGTATATATAATTTATACAGTTCCTAGCCATGATTGTTAGCATTATGAGCCAGTTTATGGTAATGTCATTTCCCAAAATTGAAGACATACCCAAAAGTATAGTGGAACTTGAAACAGCACGCTTTACTTAAACACTGGGACAAATATGTCTCACTATTTCTATTTGTAGAAAAACATATTTGTGATTAATTTTGCCATGAAAAATACACTAATTAGGTGACTGTGGTTCCCTAAAAAAAGCTTTATACCCTTTCTTTACATGGATATAACATTCACATGATTTCTTTCTTTCATGAGCATTTGTCAGTCAGTAAGAACACTAGCCCTGACAGAATTATCTCCCTTATTTCTTATGTTTTAACTTAGAAAGGTCTACCTCCTCTGAAGTTTAACATGTCAGTGATTAAATGGGTAATATCCCTGGTCTGCCATTTCCTTGAAGTAACAAGCTATTACTAACAGTTTTGTGTGGTGGCTGGGTCAGTGGGGATAAACCATGCTGAGACTATTTATGTTTTCTCCTTCCAGGAAGAGGAGCCTTGTTCCAGTCAGAGTTTGGATGACTCAGAAGCTTTAGAAGATCTAGATAAGTGGATAGAAGAAGAATGATTAGTTTGGACCATATTTCTGTCTTCATCCCCAAGGATTTGTATGCATTTAGTCCATCCTGTTGCTGCCAATATCTGTTAGAAGAATGAAGCAATTTAACAGGTTTCCAATGTTTTGGTCCTCTGGCTAAAGGCAGTTTGTTTGAAGAGTGGCACCACTGTCTTTATTTATCACTGGAGGAAAATGAACTTTCCAACATTATGGAAATTCTTCTCATCTTGGTTGTGCTAGTGTGATTTATGTTTAGAATACACCAAAATAAGTGACATATCCTTGAGCCTGGTGTTAAACACCAATCAATCAATGAAATCTATTGTTTTGAGTATTTAAATCCACAAAAGTATTTCGCTCTATTTCATTTTCATCACTTGGTCAATTCACATAGTCATACAAGTAACTCTATTGCCACCGACAAGTCACTATTTTCCACATTTATTTAATATTGTCATTGATCAATATACCCGGCCAATATGTAGGCATGTAAATTTTAAAATCTCATGATTAAAATATATTTGATATTTCATAGTGGTTGTAATCATTATCTACTTATGTAAAGTTGAAAAGGTTTATTTTGACAATCTACAATGCAAATTGTGCAATGTAGTTAGAGGGGCTGAAGGTGCTGGCCACAGCCGTCTATGAAGTTGTCTAGGCTGAATCTAGGTTGTTAATTATGAAAGGCATTTGAAAGTTATATTATTACATAATGCAATCATCCCCAAATGCAGGTGTACAATAAAGAGAAAAGGAATCCTTATTAAATGATGTTAATTGATGAATATGTTACTTAAAATAGCTCCCTGTATCATGTCATTAATCTGGCATAATAATTCAAAACGAAAGTAAGGCATGACTGAAGAATAAACACTGCACCATTTATTCTTTTTGTTTTGTACCATGTAAAGTGTACATATGTAAACTGTGTGTGTGTTGGGGGGGGGGGGGGGTGGGGGGTACATGTTGTCAAACAATTTCAGATTGCTTTCTCTTGTTTTGAGTCTGCAAGCTTTGATGATAGATACACCAAGTGAAAGATAAGCTTATTGAAATTAACAGATGGATGTACAGGAATTATAGCTAAAATAAGAAAATCTTGTTTGACTAGGCTCAATATCCTAATTCATTTTAAAAATAAGGTAGCAGAATCACCAATACAGAAGAACAATATCGGACATCTAATCTTTATGTTTTGTTTTTTTGGGGATTTTGTGTGTTGAAAAGAGAGTCATTTTGAAAACTGAATTAAATTAATGAAATCAACATATATCAGTCAATACTGTACAGTGATAAAAGTCCGGAGTTATGCTAATTTGTATGTATGTTAACTGTCGTGATATACATATAATTAATAGTTAGTGGTAATTGTCTTTATGAAATCCATAATCATATGATCTATGTTAAGCTACATAATTCAATTCTCTTGTGGAAAATTAATTTATATCGAATCCATCAAGGTAGATTAATACCAGGCTGCTATCATTGGAATATTGATTCACCCTGTGATCTCATTTAATTTATTGTGCAGTGATCTTGATTAATGTGCACCTCTGACAGTCATTGGCACGAAAGCCTTTCATATCACTTTACTTTTGAATAAGTTAATTACAACACATTACGTGTACACAGTAGAACAATTTGGACTTAAGGTAGCATTAAAATATATACACGGTGTCCTTAACTTGTAGAACATGGCTATGATATTACTACCGGTAGAGTCTTCTTATTTGGCAGTGAGCTCGAAGATTTTGTATCTGTATCATTGTATGATATGGTTATGGCATTTTTGATTAAATCTGTATGGAGTGATATTGATGGACTGTAGGGTCAAAGTTTTTGAAAAAATCAAACTCAAAATCTGTATTTAAGGTCAGTGATAAAAACAAGAAACAAGAGCCTATAGGTTACTTATGCTGACACAATATAGTATTGAAGTTATATTTACAAAGACAATAATATAGAGAAAAATATACTGTGATTTAAAGAACTCCTGGGAGTCTATAACTCATTATAGACCAAATAAAAAGGTCTTATCTGTTTCATAATATGAAGTAAATAAGTCTTTTTGTTTGTTTGATTGGAGTTTAATGCTGTACTTACTGTACAGTTATTTCACTGACTGGACAATGTGCCAGCTTGTTTATTATACAGATAGGTCAGAGTTTCCACTTCATAGGTCAGTGTCTATTTCATAGTTAGGTTAGCTTGTTCCATTTTACAGATAGGCCAGGGTGTCCGTTTCATAGTCAGGTCAGCTTGTTCATTTTACAGATAGGACAGGTCAGAGTGTCCACTTCATAGTAAGGTCAGTGTCTATTTCATAGTTAGGTTAGCTTGTTCATTTTACAGATAGGCCAGGGTGTCTATTTCATAGTTGGGTTAGCTTGTTCATTTTACAGATAGACCAGGGTGTCTATTTCATAGTTAGGTTAGCTTGTTCATTTTACAGATAGACCAGGGTGTCTATTTCATAGTTAGGTTACCTTGTTCATTTTACAGATAGACCAGGGTGTCTATTTCATAGTTGGGTTAGCTTGTTCATTTAACAGATAGGCCAGAGCAATCTAATTAAAATCAAATCTAAAAAAAGCTCCGGTGATTTGTTTGTCGCTGTATTGAGATCTAACGCAATCGCCCCCACTATGATGTCGATTGGTCACTTAAATTGACCAATCACAGAGCTGCTTCCCAATTCTGATTTGTAAAAGCCGAAGATTTCTGCCAACATACCGAAGGTTCCCGACTGCGTATTTTATATGACAAACTGTTACATGCACGCACAATCAACAAACACCTTTCAAAAAATAAATTTTGAGTGGAATTAGATTTTTTACGTTTATATGCGGCTTACAACATTAACGCAGATGAAAATCTGACAGCTTCTGCTTGTTTTGTCTGAATTCATTGTTTACCACGGCCCCGTGTTATATGTGTTTTTATTGGACAACTGAAACTGTGACCTTTCGTGAGACCCAGTAAGCTTGACCTTATTGAACAGCATTAGTAGAGTGATTGCCTTAGATCTCAATATAGCAACAAACAAAACACGGGGAGCATTTTTGAGATCTGATTTTAATTAGATTGAGGCCAGAATGTCCATTAATAGTTAGGTCAGCTTGATCATTTAACAGATAGGTCAGAGTGTCCATTTCGTAGTTAGATCAGCTTGTTCATTTTACAGAAAGGCCAGAGTGTCTTTTTCATAGTTAGGTCGGTGTCCATTCAATAGTTAGGTCAGCTTGTTCATTTTACAGATAGGCCAGAGTGTCCATTTCATAGTTAGGTAAGCTTGAACATTTTACAGTGACCAGTTCATAGTTATGTCAGCTTGTTTATTTTATAGATAGGTCAGAGTCCATT